>CADDXX010000993.1:102872-116515 GCA_902810485.1 Alauda arvensis | reverse complement strand
AGGACCCAAAGGGGCTCCAGGAGAGCTGGAGAGGAACTGGGGACAAGGGATGGAGGCACAGGACACAGGGAATGGCTTCCCACTAGAAAAATGGAGATTTAGATGGGATTTTGGGCAGGAATTCCTGGCTGGGAGGGTGAGGAGGGGCTGGGATGGAATTCCCAGAGCAGCTGTGGCTGCCCCTGGATCCCTGGCAGTGCCCCTGGATCACCCTGGGATAGCGGGAGGTGTCCCAGCCCATGGCAGGGGTGGAATTCCRTCATCCCTAAATCCCTTCCAACCCAATCCATGCTGGGATTCCGCCTCAGAAATCTCCTGCCCTCCAGATCCATGAGGGTTTTTGAGGATTTGTGTGGAAGCCCGGCATTCCCGTATTCCCACTGGATTTTTTATTGACTCCCCAACCCCACACCTGCCCTCCAGCAGCTCCCAGGGAACTGGAGGAAGGACCAAAAAAAAAAAAAAAGGGAAAAATGAGAGGTTTGTCTGGAAATTTACGGGGCACAAAGCCCCGGCARAGCTCCGGGAATGCGGGAGGATTTAACTCCACCCTGGGACTCGTCAGGAGAAACCAGAGACAAAATCAGCGCCGGSAAATGGAAACGGGACTCTCCTACCTGCGCATTCCAGCATCTCCAGCCATTCCCGCTCCATCCAAAGCCTCCGGGTGGGTTTTTATAAGGCTGGGAATGGGTTTGGAGGCTCAGGGCAGGGGTTGAGTTTCCCGGGATTTGCTGTCGGGACAGCCCTGAGGGGAATCCTGGTGAAAACCTCCCCGAGGCGGGAATGAACCACACCTGGAGCTGCACAGCTCCCGGAGGGAATTCCGGCCATCCAGCCGGGATTGCTCCATGCTGGAATGACGGATGTGCTGTGGTGAGGAGCCCTTGGAAGTCCAGCCTGAGCGATATTTAACGCCGTGAATAATTAACGGCGTGAATAATTAACGCAGTGCTGCCACGTGTGGTTTGAGACACCTCAGGAAAACATGGAATGCGAGGAATGTGATTCCAGCTGTCAATCCGTGCTGGCAGGAGCGTGGATCCAGCTGCGAGCTGGGATCTTCTCCCAAGGAAAAAAAGGGACAGGATGAGAGGRAACAGCCYCAAGCTGTTCCAGAGGAGATTCRGGTTGGRTATTGGGAACAAYTCCTGCGTGGAAAGGGTTTCCCAGSMCAGGGCAGTGATGGAGTCACCATCCCTGAGAAGATTTAAAAACCATGGGAATAAATCCATGGTGGGGGACAAAACTCTTCCCATTTAAAGGCTGAACCCCCACTGCAAGGTCTGGGATCCTCCAAACATTCCGTGGATCTGCCTGAACTGGTTTCTAATTCCACCTTAGACAACAAAAAGTTGCTTTGCCTTTGTATTTTTGTTTTCCTAATCCAGGGAATGCATTTATTCCCTGGGAAAAAAAAAAGTTTAGGCACAGGCAAAAAAGAAAATGTTTATTTCCATAACCTTTTCCAACTTTCCAGTAGGAAAACTGAACCCAGAAAAAAAAAAACAAAACCTCAATCGCAATTACTCTTTTAATTTGCCTTTTTTTTTGTTTTAATTAAAATCATCACTTCCGGTGGCGTTTCCAAGAAAACTTTGTTACGAGGGTTTGTTCCCTAAAATGAAGGAATAAAGGAGTCAAAATTGGATTTTTTTGGGATTCAGAGGCTGCCAAAATGTCCCACATTTGGCACAATTTCTTCGTTAACCATTCATCATTTCCTTCAGATGCAAAAACGACCCAGCGGGGGCAGCTCGGTGCCGGCCAAATCCAGGGAATCAGGGGGTGCTCAGAGAATTCCTGGTCTCCTGAAAATGCCAGGGTTTGGATGAGAACTGGGAGTGAGGGGGGGGAAAACCCTCGGGAAAACATCCTCCATGCCTGCTGGAATGTGGAATGATCCTGCTTCCCACTGCCTGTCTCTGGTCRTGGATCGTGTCGAATATTCCAACAATTTCTGTGATTTTTCTCCGTCAGAGTTTCGGTGGAACCTGTGACATCAAAACCCGTGACGTCATAGTTCCACCAAACTTTTAATCTCCGTGGAATCCTGGAATGGTTTAGACCGGGGCAGACTTTAGGGATCTTCCGGTTGGCCATTCCCAGAGGGACATCTCCATGGGGATCAGGTGGCTCCAAGCCCCATCCAAACTCTTTCCAAGTGCTGCTCCACCAACCCRCGGATGGAATTCCACTCGTTACCCATTGGAAATCTGGTCATTCCAAGTGCAACGATTATAATTTCCCTCTTCAGGCAGAGTTTTCCCCTGAAGCCACTGGATTCTGGTCAGCAATGCTGAAAAACTTGGATCTGCTKTGGAATTCTTCCYGCCTGGAGAAGAGAAGYTTTGGGGTGACCTCACTGWGTTTTTTCCAACACCTGAAGGAGGYGGCAGGAAAGAYGGAGAGGGAATATTTCCATGGGATGGAGGGACAGGRCAAAGGRGAATGGATTCAAACTGACGGAGAGGAGGTTTAGATGGGATCTGGGAAGGAATTCCTGGCTGTGGGGRTGATGAGGGGCTGGSACGGAATTCCCAGAGAAGCTGTGGCTGCCCCAATCCTGGAGTTGTCCAAGGCCGGGTTGGAGCAGCCTGGGATAGCGGAAGCTGCTCCTGCCCATGGAATGGGCAATKAAATGGGAATTAAAGTCCCTTCCATCCCAACCCATCCCAACCTCAGAGCTGGACCCCCTTGCACGACCAGGATTTTCCCATGGCTGTGGATGAGGCGATCCCAATTTTCCCCCATTAGAGGATGGAGCACGTGGCCAGAAATGGATGCAAATCCTTCGTGATCCTGCAGAAAGCAAACACTGGGAATGTGTTAAGATATTCCAGAGGAGATCCCACACACACACACACACACACACCCCAAATTCCCCCTCCCAAGTGAGAATTCCTCATTATCTCCAGGTCGGATTCCCAGGGAATATGGGAAAGGACAAAACCCTGCAGTGTGAGGAGCAGCGCCAGGAATTGCTCCCTTCCCGGGGCAGCTGTGGGTGCAGAGCTCCGGCAGCAGCTCGTTCCTAGCACTAACAGCTATGTCATGTTCCATGTTTCCTGGAACGTGGAACAGCGTCGGGAAAGGAAAACAAAAACGGCCGCGCTCCGTGAATCCCGGGCCGTAAATCCTCACCGGGGAAGGAAAACACAATTCCTGCAGCCCAGGGAGCCTCCAGGCAGCAGCAGGAGGGTTTGCTGACCCCTCCGTGACGGCCCTCCGGAGGTCACATCCCGCTTTTCCAAGCTGGGATGAGGCTGGATGGAACAGAGATGAACCACATCCTCCTCCAGCTGCTGAAGCGCGATGAGGCCTGACATTCCATCTGTTTGTTCTGTGTTTAAAACTCACTTTAATGGGGCTTTTTTCCTTTTCTTCCTCTTTTTATTTCCTTTTTTATTTTTTAAGTTGGTTGCCTTGGAAGGGAGATGGCAACTCCCCCAAAATCCCATAAAGGTGTCGCTCCTGGTGGCCAAGAATTCCATTAATTTCTCTAAAAAGTTTTAAGGGTTGAGTCTCAGTGGGTGAAAATGAACTGAGCCCAGCAGGGGCTCTGCTGATCCCTGTTCCCAAAGCCTCCAGACACACAGGGAGCAGCGTCTCCCAGTTCCTGCGGGATTTGGGGGAAGAAACACGGGATCCTGGGTTGGAAGGAATCTTAAAGATCCACTCATTCCTGTCTCCAGGACGGGAACGCAGCTGGTGCCAAGGGAGTTGGGAATTTGACTTGAATCTCAAGTTCTGCATTAGAAAAATCATGGAATTGTGGAATATCCTGAGTGACCCACCAGGATCATCCAGTGCAGATCCTGATCCTGCAGAGGCACCCCCAAAATCCCACCCTGGGCATTCCTGGGAGCATTTTCCAAACATTCCCAGAGCTCTGGCAGCCTTGAGAATGTGCCCATTCCCAGTGCCCAGCGTCCTCTGGATGAGGAACCTTTTCCTAAATCCAACCYGAACCTCCTCTGGAACAGCTCCATAAATCTGGGGGAGTCTTTTTTTAACTCATCCCAAGCCTGTAAGACCCCCAAGGAGATTTTCATCCTGATGGAAGGTGGAGCCTGTTCCAAGGTGGGAATTTCTCTGGAGCAGCACAAGGATTATCCTGGTTGTGCAATGGATTCATTGGATTCATCCTGCCCRAGCCAGGACAAACCTGGATAATCACCCAGGGAATYACATCCCTAAAACTCTCACCTGGCRTAGGCGAATAAAYAAAAAATCCTCAGARTGAGGAATTTCCCAACTAAACCTSTYCCTGGAGGGAATTTTGGGGAATATCCCTTCAAGCCCGAGATACCCAACAYCCGCAGAGCTGAACGCGGAGCCGAGGAAATTCCGGGAGGCTCCAAATCCCCTGTGACACCCGACGCCCTGTGAAGCCATTCCAGGGGCTGGGATGTGTCTCCAGAGGGAGCGGGCAGATCGCTATCTCCCCTCCCTCAGAGGCAGGGATTGTTCCCCTGCGGACGAGCCACAATGGGCGCTTTGAGGCCAAAGCACGGGGGGAATTCCTGGCRGGACACTTCCCTCCTTTATATCCCTGCTAATCGCCCCTCTGCTGCCGGCAGGGAATGTCAGCAGCCATCACCAGGCAGAGACTTTGAAATGTCTCAAATCGGGTCCCAAATCCCGCCCTGCCCTTCCCAGACACATCAAAGGGAAGCAGGAAAAGCTCGGGAAGGGCCGGCGCAGSAATTCGGGAGATGTGCGGATGTTGCCGCTCTTCGGCCGCCACCGGTTTTGCTCCTGCCCTTGGTGGTTTGTTTCTGGATGGATCAATTATGGAGGTTTTGGGGAAAACGTTCCATCAAAACTGGGAAATTGAGGGGGGTGGGATTCCGGAGTTTTGAGTTGGGAATGCGGCTATTCCCTGTGAGAGGGGAAATAATAATTAAAAAAATATATATATAACTAATAATAAGAGAGATACATCATGGGAAAATTTTATAGGGTCGTGGAATGCTTTGGGTTGGAAGGGACATTAAGGATTATCCCAATCCCATCCCATTCCATGGGCAGGGACACCTCCCACTATCCCAGCTTGCTCCAAGCTCCGTCCAGCCAGGCTTTAGTTCAGGATCTCGATGGATCCAGTGAAAATCCCAGCATTCTTTTACCTCCTTCTGCTCCGAGTGGGAGGTTGGACTGGAGATCTCCCAGGAAAAATTCCAGCATATCCATATTCCTGTAGCTCTGGTGTTTATCAGCTGTAAAGGAAACTTGGGAGACATCSGGATAAATCCCCATTCCTTATGTTCAGTTATTTAAATCATTAAGTTACTGTTTAATCACTCAACATTTTACCGAGGCAAAATCAATTGGGAATATCCATTCCCATTTTTTTGCTTTTTGTTCCCCTTCTCTGATCCCTGCTCCTCTTTTCCAGTTGTTTTTTTTTCCAAACCAGATTTCCCCCAAAATCACTGGCTGCAAACCGGGCACATCCCTGGAAGAGAATTCCCGAGATTTCCCCCAAATCACCGGCTGCAAACTGGGCACATCCCTGGAAGAGGAGAATTCCTGAGATTCCCCCCAAATCACTGGCTGCAAACTGGGCACATCCCTGGAAGAGCGGAATTCCCAGCTTTTCTGGGCATGGAGCAGGAATTCCTGAGCCATCTGCAGATCCAGGCTGGGTATGGGCTCACCCCCTCTCTGAGCAATCCCCATCTCATTCCCAAACTTTTTCCCACTTTTGGAATTACCCACATTCCCACTGCCACGAGCCAAAAACCAGTTTTGTGCCTCCTTTTGTTTTTCCTCTGTGGCCCAAATTTTCCTGATTGAGGCCAATATCAATTTTTAGCCATCCTTCATTTAACTAATATTTATTAATTTCATCAATAATTATAATAAAATTTAAAATATCTAAATTAATCATTAACAAATCGTGATATCTAAATTATTCTTATTTATTAAAGAAATAGTTTATTATTTAATAAAATATTATTAAATATTTTGTTAAATATTATTAAGTATTTAATTAAATATTAAGCAGCCTTTATTAAATATTGAGCAGCCTTCAATCTCCCCAAATTCCCTTCTTTACTCAAGCCCAAGTTAAAAATTCCACTCCATCCTCGTTCCTCCACAGTTTTCCAGGCAATTTTTCCACTTTGTCCATATTCTCTACCAAACTAAGGGAATTCCTCTCCATGAAAACCCCAGACACAGAGGATCAGTCTTGATAAAATTAAATTTTTTTAGTTTTTTTCAAGGAGAAAAAAACCTTTTTGTTTGTTCTGGGGTTTTTTTGGGGGGGGAAGGGTGTTTGTTGTTTGTTTGTTTTGGGGTTTTTTGGGGTTTTCTGAATATTCCCAGAATATTCCCATGAAAAGGAATGCTTATGTGAAGCAAAATATTTATTATTATTATTATTATTATTATTATTATTATTATTATTATTGTTATTGTTATTGTTATTGTTATTATTTCCAAGCCCCCTCAGTCTGCAGGATAAACAGACAAAATTTTTTTTTCCCCCAAGTTTCTCCCTTGCTGGCTCCCACTGGAATTGTTTTGCTTCCTGCAAAGCTCCAGGCATTTTCCCTGGGAGTTTTAATCCTCTTGGATGAAGTTCCGGACGTTTCCACRCTCCGGGAGTTGCACCATCATTTCCTCCTTGGAGAACGAGCCCCGCTTTCCCTGTTTGGACTCCAGCAGTGCCAGCATTGGAATCCTTCCCGCTGAGAAATTCCCAGCCAGGATTTGGGATTTGGGGAAAGCATCAGGAACTGCAGGGATGACGTTTGTGAGGGGAGAAATTCCGCTGAAATTCCATTTCTGACAACGCGGCAGCAAAAAAAAATTCCTTTTCCAAGCTCAAACTCTCTCCTCTCCTTTAGGCTTGGGGATTTTTTTTTCCCATTTCCTTGGCATTCCCGAATTCACCCCTTCATTCCCAATTCCGCTCAAACCAGCCCCGTTGAAACCTCGTTAAACTTCTGCCTTAACAAGGAGGGCCTGGGCATTCCATCCATTCCATCCATTCCATCCGTTCTTCTGGAATGACATGTCCTGGATAATCTTTCCATCCATCCCACAAAGATCAGCGAGTTTCCCTAGAAATATTGTAATGCCATGAGAACGGCTGATGGAATTGAGGTGTCGGGCCGAGGCATGGAAAAAAATAATGGAATTGTCGAGGTTGGAAAAGCCTTGTTTGGGTCCAYCCCAATCCCAATCATCCAAGGGCACCACCAAGTCCCCAAGYGCCRCATCCACATGGATTTTCCGTCCTTCCAGGAATGGGGATTCCAGCACTGCCCTGGGCAGCTGGACAGCCCTTTCCATGAGGATATTCCCTGAAATCCCACCCCCCCCTTGAGGCCGATTCCCTGGGAGCAGAGCCCGACCTCGCAGGAATGGGAACGTAATTTTCCATGGAATCTCCCGAGGTGGAGGGACCCATCCAGTCCCAATCCTGGCCCTGCAYGATCCCACCCCTGAGAGCGTTGTCCCAACGCTCCCAGAGCTCCTGGGAATGTGCCCATTCCCTGGGGAATCCCTTCCAGTGCCTCTCCCAGCCACCAGGGGCGAAATGGAATCCAAACCCTTCTCCAGCACATTTTGCTTCAGCTTCCTTGGAACAAAAAATTGGGAAGGGTATTCCTGAGGTCGGGCCTTCCTCCATAAAAACTCCTGAAGTCTAAAGTGATTAAAAGAAAGAAAATTATAAAAAAAAAATTTAAAATTAGCAAAAAATAGGACAAAAGTAGAAAGAAAAATCCTTTCAATTTTGGTAGAGGAAAAAGGGAAAAATGAGTGGAAAATGGGACTGAAAAAGTGGAAAATGAAATCAAAGGTTTCCATTTCAGGGGACACGTGGGTGGCTCAGGGTGGAAGGTTCCGAAATCCTTCTCAGACAGCAGAATTCCCCCTCCGTTTGTTTGGTTTTCCCCTTTATCTTTGTTCCACAGRACCTCTCCAAGCACGTGGGAGAGCCTCGGCATTCCCGCAGAAATCCCTGGGACCGAGCGTTCCCAGATAAGAGCACTTCAAACGGTTGGGATTCCAAACAGAGCTGGGACTGCAAAGCAAACACAAAATAAACGGAATTTACCATCTCCTAAAAAAAAAAAAAAAAAAGTTTGGAATATTTATGTTTCCCTTTGTTCTTTTTCTGGGAAAATCCCAACTCTCAGAATCCGAGGAAACCCTCAGATTTCTTTGGGAGTCAGAAGTTTTGGGAGTGCTGCCACTGAAGTCCAAAATCTTGGAATTGTGTTGCAAAAATTYCTGATGGTTTTCAAGATAATCTGAAGAGCTCTGAAGAGAGGGATAAACCAATGGAATTCCAGGACACGGAGAAGTGGAATTGGAGATTTTCAGCAAACACAGCGGGGTCCTTCTCCCTGAGGGAATGAAGGAATGGGAGAGATGGGAAGGAGCAGGAAGCTCCAGTTTCCAGCAGCGTGTCCAGGGAAGGGAAYGGAGCTGGGAAGGGCCTGGGGAATTCCTGAGGAAGCTGGGAATGTTCCCCTGGAGAGGAGAAGGCTCCAGGGAGAGCTCAGAGCCCCTGGCAGGGCCTGAAGGGGCTCCAGGAGAGCTGGAGAGGGACTGGGGACAAGGGATGGAGGGACAGGACACAGGGAATGGCTCCCACTGCCAGAGGACAGGGATGGATGGGAGATTGGGATGGGATTCCTGGCTGGGAGGGTGGGGAGGGGCTGGGCTGGAATTCCCAGAGCAGCTGTGGCTGCCCCTGCATCCCTGGCAGTGCCCAAGGCCAGGCTGGATCACTCTGGGATAGTGGAAGGTGCCTCAGCCCAAGGCAGGGGATGGGAATGGATGGGATTTAAGGTCTCTTCCAACCCAARCCATTCCAGGATTCCCTGAGCAGACCAAAGCCTCCTCTGGCTGCCGCTGACATTTTATAATCAGATTAAATCTCAACTATTGGTGAGCCAGGACAAAATCAGCCTTTCCTCCCCTCACCAAAGGCTCCCTGAGGTGTCCATGAGGAATCTGAAGGAAAGAACTGAAGGACGGATCCGAGGAGGAGCCRGATCTTTCCCACCCTCGGCCAAAAGCCTGGATGGCTGCGCTGATTTTAGCGAACTGTTTGTGCCAAGGAATGTTCCCGGACACTCCGCTCCAGCTCCATCCCAGTAAACTGCGAGAACAATCCGTGGCACCGCTCTCCTCTCACCTCTGCAAGGCATTCCTGGAAAACCTTCGGGAATTTGTTTGCTCCTGCCTCCAGGGGATCCGGGCTCGTGCACAAGCACAGGGAACAATGGGCTCCGTGGGGATGTGGCATTTTCATTCCATTAAATTTAAAGGATGGGGCTTTCTGCCCGCTCCRTCCATCTGATCAAAGCAGGCTGGAATTTCGGGAGCAGGGGCCAGCGCAGGTGTGAGCGTGTGATGCCGGCGTTGGAATGGGATGAGGAAAACATCCCCTTTCCTGTCGGGATCCTGCTGCCAAACCCCTCCGGTCACGGCAGCTCCCAAAGCCAAACAAGGCCTGCGACCCACAATAAAGACGGAAAAAATCCTCTGGGAGAAAGGCAACAAGCAGGAGAAAGGGATGTGAGGAATCATTAGAGTGTTGATGAGAGATGATGGAGGGTCATCAAATCCAGGGGGAAAGGCAAAGGGGAAAGGGATCGGCCGTTCCCGGTTTCAGTGGAGAACCAGAGAGGCTCAAATTAAATCAGCAGTTGGAGTATCCAGCACRAATTCCTTGCCAGAGAATCCGTGGATGCCTGAAACCAGCAGGATTCCAGAAGGAGGTTGATCTCCATCTCTCCCACCTCGGAACATGGATGGATTATTTGGGAGAAGAGCAATGGACACCTGCCCTGCTCCATTCCCACTTCCAGGAACCCGCCAGGAGGGACTTTGGGCTGGCCCAGTGAGGCCATTCCAGGGTCAGACATGGATGTGGGGAGAGAAATCCATGGAATGACCTGGGAAATGGAACTCCAGCCGCTCATCCTGAGTGTTTCCACTCCTCTGCAAGGCTGGAGAGGGACTTGGGATAAGGCATGGAGGGACAGGACACAGGGAATGGCTTCCCACTGCTTAGATGGGATTTTGGGAAGGAATTCCTGGCTGCGAGGGTGGGGAGGGGTTGGGCTGGAATTCCCAGAGCAGCTGTGGCTGCCCCTGGATCCCTGGCAGTGCCCAAGGCCAGGCTGGATTTGGCTTGGAGCAGCCTGGGACAAGAGAAACTGTCCCTGGTTGGAGCAGGATACCTTTAAGGGCCCTTCCAACACARACCYGGAATTCTGGGATTCTGCGATATTCCCCATCCCACCAGGAACGCCATTTCCCACTCAGCCATCYAACCTGAGCTGCTGCCCTGCCTGGGGGTGACATCCCAGAGATTCCTGCCCAGATCCTCGATCCCTGCAGAGGGGCAGGGTGGATCTGATCCCCTGRGAGCACAGGAGACCTCAGGGATCAGCACAGCTGGGATCCTTCCGTTCTCCCCCTCTGGATGAAGCTGATACCCTGAGGGAAAGGCCCCTGCTCTCCACGGAGTTTTTCCATGTTTTATTTGGAAAAGGTGAGCACACACTGTTAAAAAATCTCCCACTTCGCCGTGGTCGTTCCGGCCGGCACGAAACTCCCCGGATTTCTGATTCCCATTTATTAAACKCCATTAAAAAGGCAAAAATAGCAATTCCCCTTCAGGATGGCTTCCTCTCCCTTTTCCCTGCTAATTGATCATTTCTCCGAGGTAAAGCCCCTCCTGCCACGGCCAAACACGGGCATTAATTAGATTAAGTAGCGGGGGGAGCCGTTAATTATTTTCCTTTTCCCGAGGGCTGTAAAGCAGAAATGAAACAAAACTCACTTTATATCCCCAGACAAGTGTGTGTGTGTGTGTTTATATATTCCCTAATTCCTGCCAGTTTTCCTCCTTTTTTTTTTCTCCCTCCTTTCAAAGCACTCCAAGCAATAACCCCGGGGGATGAGAGGGCSCTTTCTGTTTATCCTGCTTTTCCTTCCAATCAGGAATGAGCTCCAAGGGCATTATTTTAACGAGGCCCTCGTAATCCTTTAACGGGGGTTTTGTCGAAAATAAGACCCAGCACTGCCAGACACCAGGCAGCAAAAAGCTGCTTAGTGCCAAACTCCCTGGCACTGGAGAAGCTGGGAATTGGCTGAGTCCTCCCCCCTGTTTTCTGTTGGAATCTGTGTTTTCCTGGGAGCCCAAAAATGGAAGCAGGGGGAGAGTTCAGGCAGCACCTGGAATGAGGTCCCTGTGCTGAAGGAGGGAGCAGGATGAAATTTGCTCTGGCTGATTCCAAGCTGGGATRAGGCTGAMGGAACTGGRGGATCTCAGTGCTCCAGGGATGGGATTCCYGASATCCCACAAAGATGRGGATCCCGGATCCTGCTGGGAACAAGGAGAGGTCTCCCCATGGAGAAACWCCGGGAAGCACAAAGCCTAAAAATCCTGAAGCAGAGAGGAATTAAAAACCAWCAAACTCGRTATTAAACAGGATCCTTTGGAGGGTCMGAGGCCAGAGTTTTGTTGGGAAAATGAGGATCCAAAGGAAATGTGTCCRGGAGATGCAGGGGAGGGGGGATTCTGYCCCTGAGCCCCCGTGCTCAGGTGAGGCCCCACCTGCAGAGCTGCCCCAGCCCTGGATCCAGCACGGGAAGGAGCTGGAGCTGCTGCAGAGATCCAGAGCAGGCACCAGGATGATCCCAGGGATGGAGCAGCTCTGCTGGCAGGAAAGGCTGGGACAGCTGGGAATGTTCAGCTGGAGAGGAGAAGCTTTGGGGTGAGCTCGGTGTGACCTTCCAGGACCTGGAGGAGCTGCAGGAAACATGGAGAGAGACAGTTCCTGGAAGGACAGGAGACAGGGAACGCTCCCATTGCCAGAGGGGATATTAGGAAGAAATTCTTCCCTGTGAGGGTGGGAAGGGACTCCCAGAATTCCCAGAGCAGCTGTGGCTGCTTCTGGATGCCTGGAAGTGTCCAAGGCCAGGTTGGACAGGGCTTGGAACACCTGGGATAGTGGGAATTGTCCCAGTGTGGATTTTCTCCTTCCCAACAGCTCCAGCGGTTGGTGGCCGCTATTTCCCTGGGATTTTCCTCACCTCCAACCTTCCAAATCTGATCCACAAGTCCAAACCTACCCTCACCTTGCCCTGGCTGCTCCCGGCCCTGCTCCAGGGAGCCACCACCTCCTCCTGATCCTTTAAATCCCAAGGAAAAGCATCCCCAGGGCTGGAGGAAGCCCTGGATCAATCCCATCCCGCTCGGATAACGATAAAGCTTTTACACAATCCCGACCATCTCCCCTGGCTGCTCCCCCTCTGCCCGGGGCTCATCCCTGAGCTCATCCCAGGGTTTTTCACAGTTTCCATCAGGAAAAACAACAGAGGGAAGGAAAAACAAACAGGGCCTGGAGATAAGAGAAAAGTGGCAGATAAGGGGAAGGATCAAACCCTGCCCTGCTCTTTTCTTCCTCCCAGCTCTGCTTCAGGTGACAACGGAGCTGTTATCCATGCCTGGAAGGTTTTTCCRGTGGTTTTCCATGTTTTCCAAAGGCACCAGAACTGAAATCCGTAATTCCCGTGTTCTTATCCCGTGCTGGAGAGTCCCAGATTTGTCAGGAGATGCCACTGGAATTCTGAGCCTCAGGAACAGCTTGGTCCCTGATCCAGCTGTCAAGGCCACAAATTATTCCAAATTTTATCTCACCAGAAGTGAAGTTTTCCAAGTTTTCCACGATTTCCAAAGGCAGCGGCCCTGAAAAGCTGAATTCCCAGGTTTTTATCCAGTGCTGAAGCTGGAGAATCCCAGACTTGTCCCAGGAGATGCTACGGGAATTCTGAGCCTCAGGAACAGGTTGGGCCGGCAAAGCCAGAAAAAATTCCAAATTTTTGAGGTTTTCCATGTTTTCCAGAGGCACCAGAAGTGAAAACTGAAATTTCCATGTTTTTACCCAGTGCTGAAGCCAAAGAGTCCCAGACTTGTCCCAGGAGATGCCACTGGAATTCTGAGCCTCAGGAACAGGCTGGGCCCTGATCCAGCTGTCAAGGCCACAAGAAATTCCAAATTTTATCCCACCAGAAGTGAAGCTTTCCAAGTTTTCCAAAGGCACCGGCCCTGAAAATCTGAATTCCCAGGTTTTTATCCAGTGCTTAAGCTGGAGAATCCCAGATTTGTCCCAGGAGATGCCACAGGAATTCTGAGCATCAGGAACAGGTTGGTCCAACTGGCAAAGCCAGAAAAAATTCCAAATTTTTGAGGTTTTCCATGTTTTCCAGAGGCACCAGAAGTGAAAATTGAAATTTCCATGTTTTTACCCAGTGCTGAAGCAGGACAATCCCAGATTTGTCCCAGGAGATGCCATGGGAATTCTGAACTCAGGAACAGGCTGGGCCCTGATCCAGCTGACAAAGCCATAAAAAAATTCCAAATTTTATCCCACCAGAAGTGAMGYTTTCCACGTTTTCCAAAGGCACCAGCCCTGAAAAACCTGAATTCCCAGGTGGTTCCAGGAAAGAGGGGATTTGGAATGGTGGCTCTCTGGAATTGGAGCCTTTTTATCCAGAGTTTCCATGGATGAAGCCTAAAAYCGATCCCTGGCATTGCCAGGGAGCCAACACAAATCCTGAGGTGCCACCACCAGGAAGGGCAGGAACAAACCCATTTC
>CADDXX010000993.1:41543-69547 GCA_902810485.1 Alauda arvensis | reverse complement strand
ATTATGAAATTGTCTTATTATTAAATTCTCTGTTATTAAATTCTCTATTGATGATATCAATTTTTTATTATTTAATTCTCTMTTTACCATTAAATTCTCTATCATTAAATCCTTTATTATTGAAATCTCCATTATTAAATTGTCTACTTATTATTAAATTCTTTGTTATTAAAGTATCTTATTAATAAAGTCTTTATTATTAATATCTCCATTATTAAATCATCTGCTTATTATTAAGTTGTTATTAAATTCTCTATTGATTTTATCAATTCTTGATTATTTAATTCTCTATTTACCAATAAAATCTCTATTATTAAATTCTCTATTATTAAAATCTCCATGGTTAAATTATTAATAATTTCTTTATTATTAAAATCTCCATTATTAAATCATTATGAAATTACTCGTTATATTAAACTCTCTATTAATAAATTATTTCCCATGGAATCCCGGGATTTCCACAGCTCCMAGGAATCATTCCCACCCTCACCTTCTCCAGGTATCCCTGCAATTCCTGCGGCTGCCGCAGCTCCTGCAGCTCCTGCAGCATCTCCTCGSCTCTCCAGGAAATCTCCTCGGAGCCTCTGGAAAAACGGGAAGTGAGGGAGGAAAACCCCCCCGCCGCCCCGGATCCATCCCGAATTCCAAAGGGGATCCAAATCATTCCCGTGAAGTCATTTTTTTACGGATGTGGGATCATTTCAGCGTCAAAAATTCCAACYCGGGTGGGAAATTCCTGCTCCTTCTTCCGGAGCGGGAACAACGGGGAATTCTTGGAATTACAGGACATTGTGGGGTGGGAATGAGGGGCTGCAGTGCCTCTGGCAGGACTGGGATTCCTGGGATTTCCTCAGGGATTCCCAGGATTTCCGCAGGGATTCCCATGATTTCTGAAGGGATTCCCGGGATTTCCCCACAGATTCCCAGGATTCTCTCATTGGTAGAACAGGAATTCCTGGGATTTCCATATTGGTAGAACAGATATTCCCGGATTTCCTCAGGAATTCCTAGGATTTTCTCTTTGGCAGAACAGGAATTCCCAGGATTTCCCCAGGGATTTCCATTATTTCCTCAGGGATTCCTGGGATTCCCTCATTGGCAGAACAGGAATTCCTGGGATTCCCTCAGGAATTCCCAGGATTTCTCATGGAATTCCCAGGATTCCCCCAGGAATTCTCGGGATTTTCTCTTTGCCAGAACAGATATTCCTGGGATTCCCTCAGGGATACCTGGGATTTCATCAGGAATTCCCAGGAATTCCTCATTGGCAGAACAGGAATTCCCAGGATTCCCTCAGGGATTCCCAGGATTTCCTCATTGACAGATATTCCCAGGAATTCCTCAGAACAGGAATTCCCAGGATTCCCTCCATACCTCTGGCAGAACAGATATTCCTGGGATTTCCTCAGCTCCTTGCTGGTTTGGACGTGGAATCCTGTGAAAGATTCCTCCGTTTCCTCCTTGCAGCCGGAATGGACGAATTCCCAGAATTGCTGGAAGATTCCCGGCCATCTCTTCTCCACTGGGAATTCCTTCAGGCCCAGCTGGCTGGAAAACAACACCGAGATCGGGATTTTCCATGTTCCTCCCAAATCTGGGAATGTTCTGAGCTGWGAATTTTTTCCTGGAGAAGGGAAAATTCCAGAGCCTAAAGGAGCTCCAGGAGAGCTGGATTTTGGATAATGGATGAGAAAATGGAGATTTCCATGGGATTTTGGGAAGTAATTCCTGACTGGGATGGAATTCCAAGGGATCCAGGAGCCCTGGAAGTGTCCAAGGAAAGTATGGAGAATCCCAGGATTATCCTTAAGTTCCATTTCCACCAAAACCTATTCCCGGATAATCCTAATGGGGAATTCCATAAAAATCCCTCAAATTTCTTAAAGACAACAAAAATCCTTTTGGAAAAAAAAGAAAACAAATTCCAGGTGTGTGGAACAGAAATCTTTGGGAATTTGGGAATTGATCCTGCTCTTCCTGCTCCGTGCTGGGTATTCCTAAATATTCCTGATGTTTCTCTCCTTGGAATTCCTGCAGAAAAGGAATTCCTGGGCCACGGATGCTCCGAGGGACTGGGAATGTTCTCGAGGGGAAAAAAAGATGGAATTGCACTGGGATTTGTGGGAGGAGTTGGGATTTCGGAGGGATTTGGCATCCAAACATCCATTCCCGCTTCCCACATGGAATTAGCTCCATGGAAATCCCAGGATTTCAGGAAAACATCCATCCCTGCTTCCCTATGGAATTAATCCCAGGATGGCACTGAAACATCCATCCCTGCTTCCCACATGGAATTAGCCCTGGGATTTCAAGAAAACATCCCTTCCCTGCTTCCCACACGGAATGATCCCATGCCCAAGGATCCCACAGGATTCCCAAGGATATCATTCCCCAGGATCCTGATCCCAAGGATCCCAATTTCAAGGATCCCATTCCCCAGGATCCTATTTCCCAGGGATCCATTCCCCAGGGATCCCGTTCCCCAGGATCTCATTCCCAAAGATCCCATTCCCCAGGACCCTGTTCCCAAAGACCCCGTTCCCCAGGATCCCATTCCCAGGGATGATCCCATTCCCCAAAGATCCTGCAGAATTCCCCAGGATCCCATTCCCCAGGATCCCATTCCCAAAGATTCCATTCCCAGACATCCCATTCCCTGGGATCCCATTCCCAGAGATCCCATTCCCCAGGATCCCATTCCCTGGGATGCCATTCCCAGACATCCCATTCCCAAAGATCCCATTCCCCAGAGACCCCATTACCCAGGATCCCATTCCCCAGGATCCCATTCCCTGGGATGCCATTCCCAGACATCCCATTCCCAAAGATCCCGTTCCCCAGGACCCCATTCCCAGGATCCCATTCCCAGGCTCACATGTCGGATCCGCTCTCGCTCCGGGAGCTGAGGGTTCCCTCCAGGCCGGAGCCGTTGGCCAAGGAGAGCTTCCCCTGCCAGGAGAAATCCGGGATCACCCAAATTCCTTATTCCCACTTCCCTCCAGCCATTCTCCGTATCCCATAAACCCCCAATAAAAACCCAACCAAAAAAAAACCCCAAAAAACTTAACCAAAAATGTCCTGTAAAAACAGCAAAAACAGAAAAAAATCCCCAATCCAAAATATCCCATGAAACCCCAGAAAAACTCCTAAAAATGCAACCAAAAATGTCCCATAAAACCCAATAAAATACAAATGAAAACCTGAAAATCTCAACCAAAAATGTCCAAAATATCAAATAAAAACCAACAAAGTGCCCCAAAACCCAACCAAAAGTGTCCAATAAAACACAATAAAAACCCAAAAAAGGGGAAAAAATCCCCAAAACTCAACCAAAAATTTCTCTTTAAACCAAATAAAAATCTCAAAAAACTCAACCAAAAATGTCCCATAAAACTCAATAAAAAACAAAAAACAATTCCCAAAAACCCAAACAAAAGTATCCAATAAAACCCAATAAAAATCCCAAAAAAGGAAAAAAAATCCCAAAAACTCAACCAAAAATTTCCCATAAAACCCAATAAAAACCCAACCAAAAAAAGAGAAAAAAATTCCCAAAAACTCACCCAAAACCCCCCCAAAAAACAAAACATGAAGTAAATAAAACATTCAAATCCCAAATGATTCCCAAAATTCCCCAAATCTCCCAGGTACAGCCAGGGATCCCTGGAAGTGTCCCTCATTCTGGGAATGAGGCTGAGAAATATCCCAAAATTTGGGAAAAGGTGTTTTTTTAGGGAGCTGGGGGAAGGTGGAGCAGGAAGGAATGAAGCTGGGAGATGAATCCATGGGAAATTCCTGGAGGAGAGGGAGGAATGGACTTGGGAGATGAATCCATTAAAAATTCCAGGAAATTCCCACCTTTCCAACAAAAGTCAGATCTTCYGTGAAGTTCCCTTCGTAGACGGAGTCGTCTTCCAGGAGCAGAATTCCCGAACCCTTGGGATGAACAGAAAAGTTGGGAACTCACGGCATGAGCTTCCCGCCTGCTCCAAATCATCCCAGAAAAATTGCTCGGATGCAAATTCCAAGAACTTTTTTTGGGGGGTTTTAGCTCAACAGTTCCTTTAGATGTTCTGGAGAAGCTCCAAGGGAAAGGCCTGTCAATGGATTCCTGCCCTTCCTGAGCGGGAAGGACTCAGAAGGATCAAATTCCAATTCCAGACATCCCAGCAATCGCACCCTGTCCTGGAGAGTTGTCCCAACATTCCAGGAGCTCCAGCAGCCTTTGGAATGTGCCCATTCCCTTGGGAATGTCCATCCCCAGCACCCTGTGGGGGCAGAACCTTGCTGTGATCKCCACCCCTCTTTGTCCTCCAAGATRAATTYGGGAATGAAACCTCRGTCTCTGCRTTCCCCATCCCAGGGATTTCCAGATTCCRGGGAAATCTTGGACTCACCACCATTTTATCCATATGGAATGTCCTCTGGTAGCAGAGCCCCGACTGGGTCACCACGATGCCTTCTCCATGCCTGTGGTCATCCAACCACATCCCGATGTACCTCTCGCCTCTGGAATGCAAGGAGAACCCAAGGGATGGATTTTCCCTGTTTTCCCCAGCTCTCAATCCATGGGATTTGTCCTGCTGAGGGCGCTTTCTCCTGCCACAATGCTCCCGGCTGGATGTTCCACACCAGTGGAGCTCCGGGAATGTTTTACAAGGAATTCAAGCCTTACATCCTCATCCATGGATCCATCCATAATCCATCCATCATCCATTCATCCATCCATCATCCATAATCCATCCATCCATCCACCCATCATCCATCCATCCATCATCCATCCATCCATCATCCATCCATCATCCATCCATCCATCATCCATCCGTCATCCATAATCCATCCATCCATCATCCATCCATCCGTCCCTCCATCCATCCATCATCCATCCATCCATCCATCCATCCATCCCAAATCTCCAGGATTTTTCCAACCAAGCCCAAGATCCAGCCCACCTTTACCTCTCCCTGTCTTCCCAGACTCCGTATCCGTTCTTTTTGTCCCGTTCCCACTGTCCCGTGTATTTGAAGGGACGCTCGGCCGAGAAGTTCTCCAGGATCCCGAACCCTTGGCGCACGTTGTCCTTGAAGTAACCTTTGTAGACCAGGTCATTMCCATACCTGCAGGAAGAGGGATGGAATTCCAGCCTGGGAATATCTGAACTACTCCCGGAGTAGAAAACCAGGGAATTGAGGCGATCTGGCTCATCCATCTCCAAATACTCCAAATATTTGTTGGATGGCACCAAATTGRATTCTTGTTTGATGCTGGGAATGGGCATCACCCAAACCGGGCATTCCAGAGCTTCCCAAATTATCCAAGGACTCAAAAGATAGGATTGGAATTGTCCTGGGAGWGGCCACTCAAGCCTTGACCTCTCACTGGATTCACATGGAGCTCTGGTGAATCCAGGCTGCAAAATGGGATCCATGGGAAGGAGGCCAGGCTTGGATCYACCTCTTGGTGATGGCCACCAGCCCTTCCCTGGATTTTGGGATCTGGGATCAGATTCCACCTGGATGGAAATGTCAGCATGGAAAGTGGGGACTCCATTGTAGTGGATGAAGTTTATAAACCATCCAGACTGGAGGCCAGGCCTATCCCRCTGGCCCATCCCAGCTGGAATGTTSGTTCTGTCCCACTTGGCAYGGAGAAATCAGGGACAGGGATGAGCAGGAACCGTGGGCAGCCCAGTGATCCCAGACCCCAAAGCATTTGGGGTGACCTTGGAAGAGAAAATTCCAGGGAGAGCTCAGAGCCCTCTCCCCTCTCCTGGAAGGGGCTCCAGGAGAGCTGGAGAGGGACTGGAGACAAGGGATGGAGGCACAGGACACAGGGAATGGCTTCCCATTGGTTAGCTGGGATTTGGGGAAGCAATTCCTGGCTGGGATGGTGGGCATGGGCTGGGATGGAATTCCTGGAGAAGCTGTGGAACCCTGGAATGTCCAAGGAAAGTTTGGATGGGGCTTGGAACATCCTGGAAGGTGTCCCTGCCCTTGGAGTGGGATGGGAATGGGATCATCCTTAATCTCCCAAACAATTCCGGAATTCTGAATGCCCACAAAGCATTTCCAGACCAGGCTCCGAAGATTTCAGGGAMCATTTCCCCCTTTAAATCCCTGGAAGTCCCCCTTTTCCCTGGATTTCACTTACTCACAGATTCCATAGCCCCTCATCTTGCCCTGGTACCAGTGGCACTTGTAGCAGTCGTAGCGATCCTCGGAGGGCCGCGGGACCAGGCAGATCCCAAACCTGCCAGGACACATGGAAAAGGGTCAGCATGGAAAAGGTCGGCATGGAAAGGGTCAGCATGGAAAAGGGTCAGCATGGGAAAGGTCAACATGGAAAATGGCAACTCCATTGTAGTGGAGGAATTTTAAAAGCCAATTTCAATTTCATGGGATTCTAAAGGATGTAAAAATCACTTGAAGACACTTCCTATGAATAAATTTTAACGGATTTTGGGATCTGGGATCAGATTCCAGCTGGATGGAAAAAGCCAGCACTGAAAACGGTGACTCCTTTGTGTGGATGGAGTTTAAAAACCAATTTCAATTTCATGGGATTTGCTCTTTTTCTGTTAAAAACTCCTCATTTCAGTGAAGCTTTAAAGGACCTAAAAATCACTTGAAGACACTTCCTATGAATAAATTCCTGCGGATTTGGGGATTTGGGATCAGATTCCAGCTGGATGGAAAAAGTCACCACGGAAAACTCCTCATTTCAGTGAAGCTTTAAAGGACCTAAAAATCACTTGAAGACGCTTCCTATGAATAAATTCCTGCGGATTTGGGGATTTGGGATCAGATTCCAGCTGGATGGAAAAAGTCACCACGGAAAATGGCGACTCCATTGTAATGAAAGAATTTTAAAAACCAATTTCAATTTCATGGGGTTTGCTTTTTTTTTCTGTTAAAAACTCCTCATTTCAGTGAGGTTTCTAAAAAGATCTAAAAATCACTTGAAGACACTTCCTGTGAATAAATTCCTGTGGATTTTGGGATCAGATTCCAGCTGGATGTAAAAAGCCAGCATGGAAAATGGCAACTTCGTTGCGTGGATGAAGTTTAAAAACCAATTTCACGGGATTTGCTCTTTTTCTGTTAAAAACTCATTTCAGTGAAGTTTTATAAAAGGATCTAAAAATAACATGAAAACACTTCCTAGGAAAAATCTCCCATGGATTTGGGGATCTCGGATCAGATTCCAGCCCAATGGGTCAGTCACTCTCCATCCCCTCTCTCCGGGTTCCAAGCTCCTGCAGGAACCATTCCAGGGAATTTGAAAAGCAGGGAATCTCCGCTTTGCCAAGGCTCACCCGTGCTCCAGCCCCTCCTGGAAATCCCCGACGTGGTTGCGTCCGTCGCGCCACTTCAGCGTCCCCCTGGAATCCAAGGAACATTCCCAGGTGGAACAGCAGCTACTAAAGCCCAGCCTAAATATTCAGGCCAGCTTAGATGGAGCTTTGACTCCAGTGCAAGGCACCCACGGCAGGAGGTTGGAACTGGATCTTTCCCGAAGTTCTTCCCGACCCAAACCATTCCCAGATTTTCTGGCCAACATCCACAAAATTCCTCGGAGCACAGAGGGACAAAAGGCACCTCCAGGCCTTGGTTTTTTTCAGCAGGAGGATTTAATCCCATAATGTTTTCCTGCTCTGAGATGAGTGGGAAGAATCCATTCCATTCCCTAATCCCAAAAGTATTTTCTGGAGGTGCCTTTAGGACCTTGCAGGTGAATTAATGACAGGGATGAATCCATTAATTCCAGCTTGGCACATGCCCATGGACACGGTGCCACCCCAGCCTGGAATCCCMGCCACTGGGAAAACAGAGAGGAAAACCAGACCCAAGGGATCRTTAATTCCATGTTTTGTGGGGGCTGGAAAAGCGATTCCAGGAGGAGATAACAAAGCAAGGAGAGCTGGGAATGGTCAGTGATGGTGAAATTCCCACCTGGCTGTGCCAAGTCCGGAGCGATTTCTGTCCCTCCCGCTCTKCCACTCCACCCACAGCCTGTGAGAGCTTGAATCCCAGCCTCATCCCAGAAAATCAGATCCCTGCACATTCCCAAGCCGGACACAAYGGAATTACAAAATCCTGGAGGGGTTTGGGTTGGAAGGACCTTCAGGATCGTCTCATCCCATGGGAAGCAACAGCTTCCACTATCCCATGCTGCTCCAAGCTGGCATGGGACAGATCCAGGGGCAGCCACAGCTTCTCTGGGAATTCCAGCCCAGCTCCTCCCCACCCTCCCAGCCAGGAATTCCATCCCAATGTTTGATCCAAACCTCCTCCGGGTCGGTTTCCCAAGAGATGGTGCAACACCAAAACTGTGACCGGGTTGTTTGACTTTCACCGAGGCTGTTGTTTCAAACACCTCCACGAGAGTGGCTCCTTTCCAAGTTTTCCAGAGGATTGCTCGGATGTGGTTGGAATTTCCACATTTCAATCCATTTCCTTTGGCTTTGTGTGTAGGAATGGAAAAGGGGAGCAGCCCAAGGGGGTGAGGGAAGAGCTGGAGCTGGGCCAGGTTTAGGTTGGATTTTAGGAAAAGGTTTTTCCCTCAGTCGGGCACTGAAGGTTTCCCAGGGAATGGGCACATTCCCAAAGCTCCTCAGGAGTTTGGAAATCTCACCCTCACGACGCTTCACCCTGATAAAAACCCTCTGTGCAGAACAATCTCATTCTCTGCTAGCAAATCCTCTTTGGACTTCATCCAAACTGGAAATGTCCAAACTTTGATCCCAGGAGTTTGGACAGGGTGGGATTGTTGGGATGTCTGTGCCAGGCCTGGAGTKGGACTGGATCCCACTGAGGACATCCCAGAATTCCACGTCTGCTCCAGGCACACGGATGTTTAAGCCACACCTGAGTGGGAGTCTGGACTTCCCCCACCCGGGATCACCTGGAATTCCAGGATTGACACCGGAGAATGCCGATGTTTTTGCTCAAGAGCCCAAATTCCCACAGCTCTGCCCACGAGCTCTTCCCTTGGAGGTCTCCAAGGTCTCCTGACCWTGGAAATCTTTCCAACCTTCWYGGRAACACCAARCCAGCACTTCCAACCYCATTCCCRCTYGGAAAAGGGGCCCAAAAGGCACTTCCAACCTMATTCCTGCTTGGAAAAGTCATCTGCAGAAGTTTGGRTTGACCTTGGAGATCTTTCCCAACCTTCATGGAAACACCAAGCCAACACTTCCCACCTTATTCCCAAAAAGAGGATTAAAGCTTCCTTCCCAGAGCCACTCACCCTGAAGCCTGCCCAGAAAAAGAGCAGCCCCCTTTAAGAATGACCTGGAGAAGTTTGGATTGACCTTGGAGRTCTTTCCCAACCTTCAYGGACACTCCRAGCCAACACTTCCAACCTCATTCCCGCTTGGAAAAGGGGCCCAAAAGGCACTCCCAGCCTCATTCCCACTTGGAAAAGGGGCCCAGGAGGTTCCTTACTTGCCKTGGAGCTTCCSCCAGAGCCCTCATAGGTGGCCCCCAGAGCCTGCCCAGAAAAGGAGCAACCCAAAGGAGAAGTTCGGGTTGACCTTGGAAATCTTTCCCAACCTCCACAGAAACACCAAGCCAGCACTTCCAACCTCATTCCTGCTTGGAAAAGTGACCCAAAAGGCACTTCCAACCTTATTCCCACTTAGAAAAGTGACCAGGAGAAGTTTGGGTTGACCTTGGAAATCTTTCCCAACATCCATGGAAACACCAAGCCAGCACTCCCAACCTCATTCCCGCTTGGAAAAGGGTCCCAGGAGGTTCCTTACTTGCCGTGGGGCTTTCCCCAGAGCCACTCTCCCTCGTAGGTGGCTCCGCGGAGCCGTCCCTCGGTGCGGAAGGCGTAGCTGAAGAAGCGCCGCGCCGGGGCCTCGCTGCCCTCCCCGCTGCGGCCCCAGAGRGGAAAATCCCTCTTCCCGTTGAGCGCCTGGCGCACGGCCTGCTCCAGCTTCCACCGCCACACCGCCTGGGGAGGCACAGAAAACAGGGAATCGGCTCAGATCCCAGGAAAATCCACTGGGGACAACTGCAGCAACGCAGCAAGGAACTTCCCATCAAAGCCCATCCGCTGCTTCCACAGGGATTCTCCTGGGGTTAGGGTGCTGCAGCAAGGCACAGCTGGGAGGGAGGAATTCCCACTTGGATGTTAAGAAAATGGGGATAATTTCCATTTGGATATTAAAAAAAAGAATTAAGTATTTCCAGTTGATTTGAAGAAGAGGAAGTTCAGGAAAAGCAGCRAGAAACCGATGGGTTCCCACCAGCRTTCCTCACCTGCCRCCRACTCTGAGCCACCTCSGRCCAGGATTTTCTTGGAAAAGGAGCCAAAAATCCAGGATTTTCTTGGGAAAGGAGCCAAAAATCCCAGACCACCCTCACCATTTGCTATCATTTAAATAATGAAGAGATGGGAAATTCCCAAAGGCTGACCTTCATCTTGGGGTCCTTGGTGGAGAGGACGAACGTCTCTTCCGGGGTTGTGATGTGCAGGCTGTACCTGAGAGAGGAAAAAAGGGATRGGGAACACAATTCCCAATCCATCAGCTCTTCCCATTCCCCTCCAGGAGCTCCTGGTGCTTTTCCTGGTGCTTTCCCAGGTGGTTTTTCTGGGAAGATCTCAAGTTCTCCTGGGCTGGGTTAAATAATTTTGGGATTCATTGGCAATGAGGGGATGAGAGGGAACGGCCCCAGGCTGCGCCAGGGGAGAGCCAGGTTGGACATCARCAGGAATTTTTTTCATGGAAAACRTGGTCARGCCTTGGAACTGCCCAGGGAGGTTTGGAGTCTCCATCCCTGGAGGTGTCCGAGGAATTCTGGGCTGGGAACAAGGTGGGCATGGACACAGGTTGGATTTGATGATCCCATGGGATAAAAAATCCTGGGATTTCAATCTGGCAGCAAATTCCAAACTGCTGAGACCCCATTATCCATATCCCAATCCCACAGCTCRGAAGGGAGATGGGACAAAGCTTTGGATCATTTTCCCATCAACCTGAGCATTTTTATTCCTTTTTTTTTGAACTCCCAGTGGGAATTTCTCACTCACGATCCCAGAGCCGATTTCTCTCCGCAGTTTTCATCCACCCACACCAGCTTCAGATCAAAACTCTGGAAGCTGTTTCCCTGGAAAAAAACRGGAAAAGGTGGTCCTGTTACTGCTGGGAACATCCATGGAATTGCACAGCTGGAGTGGCAGCACAAATTCCCAACGTTTTTGGTCCATCCATCTGTCCCACGCTGGGATGAGAGACCTTGGAGATGGAAAAACTGCGGGAAAAGGAGGGAAGTTCTTGTTTGAACACTCCTAAAGCTCTTCCAAAAATTCCATGGCCAAATCCAGAAGTAAAACCTTCCCACGTGARCCTGATCTCCCCAAGAATTCCTTCCCTATCAACATGGCAACATTCCCAAACCATTCCAGCCAAGATTCCCAGAGATTTGTGGCTGCCCYATCCCTGGAAGTAGCCAAGGAAAGGTTGGACAGGGCTTGGAGCACCCTGGGATGGTGGGAACCATTGAATGGGGTGGGAATGGATCATCTTTAAGCTCCCTTTCCATCAAATCCGTTCCAGGATTTATTGAGGATTTGGACTCCAGGTGGCACCAAAAAATATCCCAGAAATCCCAGATTTAAAGAACTTTTGGGATCAGCAGCAGCCGAACAGAAAAAACTCCAATGATTGGGATAAAAGGAAAAATTCCAGGTGCCCACACGGAGCTGCTGCCAGGCAGGATGGAGTTTCCCAAGGAATTCCAGAGTTYTCCCAGATTTGGGAAAACAGGCAAGGAAGGGACATCAGGATTCTCAACCAGGTCAATCCCAATCCAGCTGGAATTCCCAAAGCTCCAGRAAGCTCAGCAGCAGCAGGTGAGACACAGATGGGAATCATGGATTGGAGATAATTCCATGGATTTGCTGATCCCATATTCCCATCCCAGCCAGGATCCAACTCATCCCAGACAAGGTGGATAAACCCCATCCCATGGCACAGGTTGCTCATGGGAACACATCCCCACATCCCAAAAATCCCAAAACCACCTCCAACGTCYCCAGCCGTGCCACAACCATGGAAAATCCTCTTTATCCCAATGCCTGGGAGCTCACGGRATCCCATCATGGATCCATCAGATCTCTTGGAATAACTAAGGCCTAAAATTCCCTGAAAAGGGTTTGGATGATCTTCCACATTTCTTGGGAAGATGTTCTGTGGATCTCCTCCACTCCTTCCCAGGTTTTCCTTCATCTTCCAGAGCCAACCACGCGTGGATGGATCCCAGACAAAGTTTTCCCAATTTTTCCCAACAGAAAAACATCAAAAAACCCCGGGAACTTTCCCACCATTCCATTGGAAATTCCTGTCATTCCTGCCATTCCATTGGAAGTTTATCCGTGTCCCGGAGGATCCCAGACTCACCTGGATGAGCACCAGGACGTCGTCGAAGAGCAGGAGGCGCTCGGAGCGCGCGGAGCCGCAGGCGATGGGGAGGTTCCTGCTGTCCTCCAGGAGCCTCCTCTCRGGGACACACAGCACGTCCTGGAGCAGCAGGAAAAACGGGATTGGGAGGGGGGATGGAATTCCAGGTGGGAATTCCTGCAGGGATCAGCTGGCTCAGGGTTCCAGCGACGGGGACGCACGTGGGACACAAGCCCAGCTTTAAATCCCCGGGGAGTTTCTCCAGCTCTTCCACCCAGCTCTGCCCTATTGAATTCCAGCCTCAAATTCCATATCCATATCAAATTCCTCATCCTTATCAAATTCACAATCTGTATTACATCCTGATCCATATCAAATTCCCAATCCACTTCAAATTCCTCATCCTTATTAAATTCCCAATCCAATTCCAATTCCTTGTTCATATCAAATTCCCAACCTACTTCAAATTCCCAATCCATACAAATTTCCTCATCCTTATCAAATTCCTGATCCTTATGAAATTCCTCATCCTTACTGAATTCCTCATCCTTATCAGATTCCACATCGTTATCGAATTCCCAATACACTTCCAATTCCTCATCCTTATCAAATTCCCAACCTACTTCAAATTCCCAATCCATATAAATTTCCTCATCCTTATCAAATTCCCAACCCACATCAAATTCCCAAACCACTTCAAATTCCTCATCTTTATCAAATTCCTCACCCTTATAAAATTCTCAAGGTGCTTCAAATTCCCAATCCATGTTAAATTCCTCATCCTGATCAAATTCCCAATCCACGCTCAATTCCCAWTCCACTYCAAATTCCCGATCCGTGTTAAATTCCTCATTCTTATGAAATTCCTCRTTCAWATCAAAYTCCCAACCCACTTCAGAKTCCCAATCCACATTAAATTCCTCATCCTTATCAAATTCCCGATCCACGCCCGATTCCCTCTGCACTCACGGTGAATTTGGAGCCCAGGGATTTCCAGAGCTCCTTGGTGAGGGCGGCTTCATCCAGGACCTGGCTGATGAAGGATTCCAGCTTCCCGAATTCCTGCTCCACCGTGGACACCACATCCTGCTCCGAGCCCTGCGAAAAGCGGGAAAGCTCCAGGAACACTTCCTGGAATCAAGGGAGGTCCAGGATGGATTTTTGGGAATATTTATCAATGTCCAGGCTGGATTTTCAGGAATATTTAGGAATGGAGATCCAGGTTGGAATTTTGGGAATATTTAGCAAAGGAGATCCAGGTTGGAGTTTAGGGAATATTTAGGAATGGAGGTCCAAGTTGGATTTTTGGGAATATTTAGTAATGTGTCCATCCTTGACCAAGGGAGATCCACGCTGGATTCTTTGAGGAATATTTAGGAACATGTCCATAAAGGAGATTCAGGTTGGATTTTAGGGAATTTTGGCATCGTGTCCCTCCTGCAATGAGTGAGATCCAAGTTGGATTTTAGGGAATATTCAGCAATGTGTTCAGGTTCGATTTTTGGGAATATTTGACAAAGGAGGTCCAGGTTGGATTTTTGGGAATATTCAGCAGCATGTCCATCCTGGATCAAAAAAGATCCAAGTTAGATTAGCTGGATTTTCGGGAATATTCAGCAACGTGTCCATCCTGGATCAAAAAGAGATTTTAGGGAATATTTAAGTATTGTGTCCCTCCTGGAATGAAGGAGATCCAAGTTGGATTTTCAGGAATATTCAGCAACATGTTCGGGTTGGATTTTCAGGAATATTTATCAACGTACAGCTTGGATTTTAAGGAATATTTAGATCAGGAGATCCAGCTTGGATTTTCAGGAATATTTATCAATGTCCATCTTGGATTCTCAGGAATATTTAGCACAGGAATTCCAGGCTGGRTTTTTGGGAATATTTMTCAAYGTCCAGGYTGGATTTTCAGGARTATTTATCAACATCCAGCTTGGACTTTTCAGGAATTTTTAGCACAAGAGTTCCAGGCTGGATTTTCAGGAATATTCCCCCCCCAACCCCTCAGCATTCCGGGGGCATTCCCACCTGCGGGAGCAGCTCCCGGAGCCGCGCCAGGAGCCGCCGGTGGTTCCGGACGTGGTCCCGGAAAGGCTCCTGGAGCACGGAGCTGAGCGCCAGCCCCAGGGAGCTCTCCGGGGTGAAATCCCGCAGGAATTCCTTCAGCACCGCCCTGTGCAGCCTCCAGGCCTCGCTGGGAAAAAGCGGGAATGAGGAGAGAGCGCTGGTCGTTATCCCGGGATTCCCACCCCTCGCCTTTCCCAGCTTTCAGACGTGTGTTTTCCATGAAAATCTGGGAATTTCYTGCCAGATTCCAACCCTTTCCCTAAATCCCCAAATCCCAAGTTTCCAACTCCTTCTAAATCCATGTTTTCAGTTAGGGTTTCYATAAAAATCTGGGATAAGTGGGAATTCCTAGCCAGATTCCCACAGCATCCTTTGTCCAATTCCATCTTTTCCCTAAATCCCCAAATTCCAAGTTTCCAGCTCCTTAAAAATTCATATTATCATTCCCTGCTTCCATAAAAATCTGGGATAAGTGGGAATTCCTGGCCAGATTCCAACCYCTTCCCTAAATCCCCAAATTTCATGCACAAATCCCACATTTCCCATACAAATTCCAAATTTTCCCATAAAAAGCCCACATTTTCTGGCAAAGCCCACATTTTCCAGCAAATCCAACATTTACCCCAGCAAATCTCAAATTTCCCATTCAAATCCCAAATTTCCCATTCAAATCCCACATTTCCTCAGCAAATCCCACATTTCCCATGCAAATCCCACATTTTTCCTACAGATCCCTAATTTCCCACACAAATCCCACATTTCCAACTCCAGGAGGAGCTGGGAGGAGGAAAATCCAATCCTGGAATTGTCCGAGGATAAACTTGGGATAGCAGGAGCTGGCCCAGTTCGGAATGAGAAGATTTTTATCCAGATTTTTCCAAACCATGCTGGAATTCCGGGATTCTCTGCGGCTCAGAGCTGCCCCAACATCCCAAGGATTCCCAAAATTCCCAAGGATTTTCCATGCCCTCACCTCTTGCTCCTGGCRGCCTGCTCGAAGCCCTGCACCACCGCAAAGTTGGCAAAGGTGACGAAATACCTGGAAAAAATTCCAAGGATTTGGAGTTTGGGAGGAATTCCAGAAGGAAATTTGGGATGATTTCCCGGGATGCCAAATTGTTGGGAATCTCCCTTCATCCCACAAAGGCACCTCTGGAAAACTCCAGAAGTTTGATGTGGTTGGGATCAAAGAATGGAATCTTGGAAGTCTTTCCCAACTGGAATTTTTTTTCTTGGAATTCTTTCCCAGTTTGAATTCCYGGATTTTTTGGCAGACTGGGATAAAGCCAAAGCGCTGATGATCCCAGGATCCGTCTCCATCGGATTTTTGGGAATAAAATTCCCTGCAGGCTCAGAGCTGTTCATTCAYGGAGTTTTCACCACAGAATTCCCAGGAGAATTGGGAAAATTTGGGAATTCTGGGATGTAAACGACGGAATTATCGCACCCAGCTGTGAGCTGGGTTTGTTTTCCCAAGGAAAACTTGGAATTTTGCTTTTTCCACTGAATATCTTCCAAGATTTTCTTCCCAAAWTTGGCATTTTTCTGCACCAAAAATTCCCAGCAAATCCCACATTTTCCCAGCACATCCCAAATTTCTCATGCAAATCCAAGATTTCCCACACAAATCCCACATTTTCCAGCAAATCTCATCTTCCCAATCCCATATTTCCCATACAAATCCCAAAATTTCCCAAAAAATCTCAACTGGGAAATTCCCAACTGTGAAATCCAAACTGGGAAATACAACATGGAAAATTCCAACTGGGAAATCCCAGCTGGAGAAACTCTGGCCACTTTCATGGAGAAGAAAAAAGCCGGAATTGAAGATTTTTATGGAATTCCAGCTCTCCATAAAATTTTCTCCCTGCTGGAATCTCAAATCCCAATCCCAAAGCCCAAAATCCTGGAAAAACCAACTCCAATCCATTTTCCAAGGATTTTTTCCCTCCGTGGGCTCCCATCCCATTTTTTCCCAACATTCCCACTCTGGAATTCTCCCAGCTGGATCAAYCCAATCCCGTTTTTTTCCGGACTCACTGGATGTAGAGGCTGAGGAAAAGCTCGGCTTTGCTGAGGATGGGAAAGTCCTGGATGCAGCCGGAGCCGCGCTTCCCCCGCAGGATCCGGGAATTCTCCTCCGTGAAATTCCAGAGGGCCTGGAAGCGATCGTTGAGGAGCTGCAGGAGCTGGAAGTTCTCCTTGGCCTTCGGATCCTGCGGCTCTGGGARGGGAAAAACTGGGAAAAGTTGGGGTTGGGAAGGAATTGTGGGGAATTGTGGGATAAATCCGGAAAAAGGGGAAATTCCGGGAAGTTTCGGAGTTCATGGAGCTGTTTTGAATGGAATAAATTAAATAATTTGGGAAAACAGAGAGGGGGAAATGGGGAAAAGGGGAAATTCCAGGAATTTTGGGAGTCCATAAAGCCATTTTTCCTGGAATTGGATAAATAAATAATTTCAGAAAATAGACAGGGAAAAAAATGGGGAAAATGGGTCTGGAAAAGGAAAAATTCCAGGGAAGTTTTGGAGCATTTTTTCCTGGAATAAATAAATTACATAATTTTGGAAAACAGGGAAAAAATGTTTTGGCTGGAATAAATTGAATAATTTGGGGAAATAGGGAGGAAAAAATGGGAAACTGGATGGGAAAAATGGATGAGAAAAATGGAAAATCCAAGGAATTTTTGGAGTCCATGGAGCTCTTCTGAATGGAATTCATAAACTAAATAATTTGGGAAAATTAAGAGAAAAAAAAGTGGGAAAAATGGATCTGGACATTTTTTGGGGGGAAAAAATGGGCAAATGGATCTGAAAAAGGAAAATTCCAGGAATTTTTTCAGTCCATGGAGCTGTTTTGGCTGGAAGAAATTTTCCTGGATTTTCCATTTCCCTGGATTTGCTCAGATTCCCTGGAAYTCCCAACCTTTTCCCACCAGTTTTCCGTGCCAGGATGAGCCTGGAATGGGAGCAGGGAAGGAGCAGAATCTCAATTTTTGGGATTTCTGGGATGAATTTTCCATTTCCACACCAGAAACCTTGGATTGGGAATGTTGATCCCAGATAAAACATGGATTCATCCCTAAAAACCTCCAGAACAACTCTGGCCTCATTCCCTCATCCTGATTTTCAGGAAGAGATTCCTAAAAAACATTTCCTCCAAGGAAAATATTYCCAGCRGGAATTCCAGCAGGAAATCCCTGCTGGGATTGACTCYGGGTGGGAATTCCAGAGGCAGATTCCCTGGATTTACCTGCCTGGAGCAGAGGTTTGAGGATGAGGGCRTCGATCCGGGCCAGGCACGAGGAGAAGTTTTCCTCCACTTGGAGCAGCGATCCCAAAATTCCGGCCGTGGACATGGCCTGGAAAACAGCGGGAATGGATCAGATCCCTGGGAATATCAGGAATTAATCAAATCCTTGGGAAATGCAGYGTCCCTGGGATTCCAAGGTTTTTCCTTGGATTTATCTCCCAAGGTCCCTGAGCAGCATTCCCAGATCCCAAAAATCCTTGGGAAAAGTTGGGAAAGGAACAGAAAGCAAACGGCTCAAACGAAGATGACCAAGGCTGATTTTCCCAAATTTTCCCAGATTTTCCTGGATTTTCCCAAATTCCCAATGATGTCAGGCTGCAAAATGTCTGGAAAAGGCTGGAATTCCTTGTGGCAGTCCTAATTCATTCCAGAGGGAATTAAATCCCAGAAATCTGAAGGATAAAGGAGAAATCTTTGCTTCTTGGAAGAAATTCCCACAATTTCCTGAGGAATTTCCCACAATTCCTGGACAAAATTCCCRCAGTTCCCAGAGGAAATTTCCCCAATTCCCACAGGAAATTTCCCCAACTCCCAGAGGAAAYTCCCTCAATTCCAGGAGGAAATTCCCACAATTCCAAGAGGAAATTCACAACATTTCCAGAGGAAACTCCCGCAATTCCTGGGAAAAAAAATCCCCCAATTCCCACCAAAAATTCCCACAATTCCCAGAGGAAATCCTCACAATTCCTGGAGGAAATTCCCACAATTCCCAAGGAAATTCCTGCAGCGTTTTCCTGCCCAAAGCCTTCCCAAGGGAATTCCAGCTCAGGGATTTCCCAGCATGCTTTGCCAGAGGCCTTTTCCAAGGCCGCTGGAATGTCAACATTCCCCAGCAGCTCAGCTGAGGCTCAGCTAGGCCGGGATTAACTCCAGCTGGGTTTAACAACCAAACCTAAACCCGGGAGCTTCCAGAGCTTTATTCCACTCCTATTCCCAAAAAAACACCAAACCCGGGATTTATTCCCCGAATTCCCAACTTCATTCCCTGTTTTTTCCCAAATTTCTCAGGAATTCCTGGATTTTTTGGCCTCTAACCCTCCGCCCCCACCTAAGGAAGGATTTTTGGGATAATCCCACCCAGATTCCCAAGAATTCCCATTTTTCCTTTYCAGGGAGCAGCTGCACATTCCAGGGATTCTGGGTCCAAAGGGATTGTCCCTGAACAGCCTCAGCATTAGGCCAGGCCTAAATAAACCCAAGTTTAAACCCAGCCCTAAATTCAACCCCAGTTTAAACCCAGCCCCAAACTAACCCAAAGATTAAATCCAGCCCCCAATTCAACCTCAGTTTAAACCACAGGTTAAACCCAGCCCCAAATTCAACTCGAGTTTAAACCACAGGTTAAACCCAGCCCCAAATTCAACTCGAGTTTAAACCACAGGTTAAACCCAGCCCCAAATTCAACTCGAGTTTAAGCCACAGGTTAAACCCAGCCCCGAATTCAACTCGAGTTCAAACCGCAGGTTAAATCCAGCCCCAAATTAAACCAAAGATTAAATCCAGCCCCAAATTCAACCCGAGTTTAAACCACAGGTTAAACCCACTCCCAGTTTAAACCGAAGTTTAAATCAAACCCCAAATTAAATCAAAGATTAAACCCAGTCTCAAACAGCAACAAAATTTAATCCGAAGTTTAAACCCAGGCCCAAACTAGACCCCAGTTTAAACCCAGCCCCAGTTAAACCCCAGCTCAAACCCAGCCCCTCCTCTGCCTTTCGTTGTTGTTTTTAAAGAGCCTCCAAAGCCCGGCTTTTCYCTGCAAGCCCAGCCTGGAATCCCGGGTTTTCCTGGAATTCCGGAGCCACCTGGGAAGGTTTTTTGGGATCACCTGCCCCCCGGGACAGAGCCCGAGTTTATCAAACCTGGCTTTAGTTCTGGATTAAATGAGGAATGATTGATTTCATTCTGGATATTTAATGATAATAAATAATAGTAAACAATAACAACAGTATTTGTAAATATAAATATAAATATAAATATAAATATAAATATAAATATAAATATAAATATAAATATAAATATAAATATAAATATAAATATAAATATAAATATAAATATAAATATAAAACATTGGCCTCAGCCAGGCCGCGGCTTTTCCAGCTTTGTTTGATCCTGGAATTCCAGGAGAGCCTGGAAAACGCCGGCAGCAGGACCCGGGAACACTCCCGCCTGGAAAAGCCGCGCTTGGAGCAAAGCCAGGTTTAAATTTGGCCAGGAGTGAAATTCCTTTTAAAAAACAGGAAATTCCTTCGGGAAAAGCGGGGGTTTTGTGGGAAAAGCCATTCCGGGATTAAATCCCAAGTTTTACCTGGGGAAAAACATTCCCAAATTTCCTCCGGAGCAAAACAAACCCGCGCTCAAACTGATCCCGAAACAGGAAACCCCAAAACTTCCCGGATTCTGGAGCCTTACCTGGAACGGGGCAGCGCAGGAGAATTCCCGGCTGGAAAAAACTCCGGCAGAAAGCTGGGAATTCTGGCTGTTCCCAAGGCTGGAGCTTTTCCCTCCCATGCCTCTCSCTCCCGCATTTGGGGAGGCAGAGCCTCGGATCCCCGACACCCACGGGAGCCGGGATTACAAAATCCCAAATTCTTTGCGCTTCCCAAAGTTCCTCCTGCTCCTCCTCTTCCTCTTTTTCGCTTCGGTTTTGTTTTGAAATAATCCCGGATTTTGTCATCCCCGGATTTTGTCATCCCCGGGTTTCGGGGAAGTTGTAAAATCGGGAAGTGAAAGAAAAAAAGGTCGGGAGGGGTTTTGGGGGGGGTCTGCTCTGCTCCAAAAAAGACCCCAAAAACCTTCGGGATTTTTTTTTCCCTGCTCCTCCCCTTGCCAGGCTCGTTCCCATCGGGCTGAAAATTCCAGGAAATCCTTGGAAAAGGAGTTGTTGGGGGTTTTTTCCCCTGTGATTCACAGGCGGCGCCGCGGAGCGTTTCCCTTCCCTAAAAAACCCTAAAATCAACCCCAAAGCCGCAAATTCCCCGGGCGGGAGCTCCCAGGGTTCTCCGCTGCAGCTCGGGCACCTTTAACTCTTTCCTTTCCTCCTAAAAAACCCTAAATCCAACCCCAAAATTCCCAAATCCATCGGTCAGGAGCTCCCAGACACCTCAGCCACTTTAAACCATTTCCCCGCCTCCTAAAAATCCTAAATCCAACCCCGAAATTCCCAAATCTTTTTCTGAGTGTGTCCCAAAGTTCTCTGCTGCAGCTCAGCCACCGGAATTGTTTTCCCTCCTCCTACAAAACCCTAAATCCGACCCCAAAATTCCCAAATCCATCCCTGAGGAGGTCCCGGAGTTCTCTGGGCAGCTCGCGCACCTTTAACTCTTTCCTTTCCTTCTAAAAAACCCTAAATCCGACCCAAAATTCCCAAATCGGTCCCTGAGGAGGTCCCAGGCACTTCAGACACCTTTAACTCTTTCCCTTCTGCCTAAAATCCCTAAACCCAACCCCAAAGCCACAAATCCATTGGTCAGGAGATCCCAGAGTTCTCTGTTGCACTTCAACTTTTAACTCTTTCCCCTCCTCCTAAAAAGTCCTAAATCCAACCCTCAGGAGGTCTCAGCCACCTTTAACCATTTCCCCTCCGAAAAACCCCTAAACTCGACCCCAAAATTCCCAAATCCATCCCTGAGCAGGTCCCAGGAACCTCAGCCACCTTTAACCATTTCCTCTCCGAAAAAAACCCTAAAAACAACCCCAACATTCCCAAATCCATTGGTCAGGAGGTTTCAGGCACCTCAGCCAAAGGAAWTCTCTCCCCTTTTCCTAAAAATCCTAAAAACCACGCCAAACTTCCCAAATCCATCAGTCAGGAGCTCCCAGGTACCTCAGCCACCTTTAACTCTTTCCTTTCCTTCTAAAAATCCTAAATCCGAGCCCGAAATTCCCAAATCCCTCGGTCAGGAGGGCCCTGACACCTCAGCCCCAGGAACTCTCTCCCCTCTTCCCTAAAAACCCTAAAAACAGCCCCAAATCCATAAATCCATCCCTCAGGAGTTCCCAGAGTTTTTTGTGCACCTCAAGCACCACCAGCTCCTTCCTTTCCTTCAAAAAATCCTTAAATCCAACCCTAAAAATCCCAAATCCATCCCTTAGGAGATCCTACACGCCTTTAACCATTTCCTCACCTCCTAAAAATCCTAAAAACGACCCCAGAATTCCCAAATCCCTCCCTCGGGAGCGCCCAGCCACCTTTAACCCTTTCCTCTCCTTCAGGATGTTTTTGGTTTTAATTCCCAGCAGCGTTTTTCCCTCCAGACATTCCAAGAGTTTCCAGAACACCGAGGTGGGAGTCCGGAAAAAAAATCCCAATCTCTGGAATCACCAGATCCCTAATCCCAGCTCATTCCAACGGGATTCCCACTGCTTTGCTCCAGGACAATCCAAGGTTTTGGAAAAGAGTGGGGAGCTCAGAATTTCCTGGGTTTTCCTTGAATTTCCCAGAATTTCCTGGAGTTTCCTTGAATTTCCTGAAATTTCTTTGAATTTCCAGGAATTTCCTTGAATTTCCTGGAAATCCTTGGAATTTCCCTGAATTTCTTGGAGTTTCCTGGAACATCCTTAAAATTCCTGGAGTTTCCTTGAATTTCCCAGAATTTCTTGCTGTTTCCTTGAATTTCCTTGAATTTTCTTGAATTTTCTTGAATTTCCTGGAGTTTCCTTGGATTTTCTGAAATTTCCTGGAATTTCCTTGAATTTCCCACAATTTCCTGGAATTTCCTTGAATTTCCCATGATTTCCTGGAATTCCCTGGAATTCCCTGGAGTTTCCCGGAGTTTCCTTGGATCTGCTCTGCTTTAAGGATCCAACACCATTAAAACTTGGATTCTTTCATCCAGGATCTTCCTAAAACTGAGGGAGATCTGTTCAGAATCCCAGGATTTTCCTGTTCCCAGGAAAACTGGCCTGGAAAGGGAGCTGTGATCCTGAGATTATCCAATCCCAGTTTTTTCCATTGAGGCAACACAAACCTTTTCCTAAAGGATGAAGGCAGGGATTGGAAAAAAACCGGGATCAGCAGTGGGAATGTTTTCAACAGCAGTTGGAAAGTAAGATGGAATTCCAGGAAATTCCAGAAAATTCTGAATTCTCTGGGCTCACGTTGGGATGAGCAGGAGGATTTAGGGAAAAGTGGGATGGAGTGGGCCAGGAAAGGCTGGAATGTGGAACAGGAAAGGCAGGAATTCCGTGGGAATTCGGCTGCAGCTCCCGGGGCAGTTCCCCCTCCGGGCTGCCGCTGGAATTTCTCCAGGAGCTCATGGAACCGGTCGGGCTCGACCAGCAGGCACCAGGAATATTCCATTCCCAGGGAATTCCCATCCCTTGGATCAGGATCAAGGAGYTGTCACTCATTCTGGAGGCTGGCGGGATCCGGTTTGGATTCGTCCCTTTCCAGCTTTTCCAGGGGTTTTCCAAAGGTTCCCTGCGCTCCAGCAACGCCCGGATGGAGTTGGTGGCTTTGGAGGGACCTTCTCACCTGGATCCAACATTTCCCATTCCCGATCCAACCCTTCCCATCCCAATCCAACCCTTCCCATCCCAATCCAACCCTTCCCATCCTGATCCAACCCTTCCCATCCTGATCCAACCCTTCCCATCCCAATCCAGCCTTTCCCACTGGGCTGAAGCCACCTCCAAGTGTGAGGGACACCAGCTCCAGAATGATCCCCCAAAAAACTGGGATCCTCCAGGATCATCCAGCTCCTGCTCCTGCCCAGGACATCCCAAACTATTTCTGGGATCATTTTCCTAACATTCCTTGAGTTCTGTCACCGTCCAGAGGGACCAAATCCCCTCATCCCAGGGGATCCTCCCATTGTATCCCATTCCCACTGTTCCATCGGAACCATCAGGGATTTGGGAATATTTATCCCAMTGTTCTGTCCCGTTCCCCATGGTCCACCCAACTCAGGGATTTGGGAATATTTTATCCCATTCCCRACATKATCCCATTGGAACCARCAGGGTTTTTGRGAATATTTATCCCACTGTTCYATCCCATTCCCAACATTATCCCATTCCCAACTTTCCATCATGACTGGCAGGGATTTGGGAATATTTATCTGTCCCATTCCCAATGTTCTCTGTGCATCCAACTCAGGGGTTTGGGAATATTTATCCCACTGTTCTATCCCGTTCCTGACGTTCCATCCAACTCAGAGACCCAGGAATGTTTATCCCACTGTTCCATCCCATTCCCAATGTTCCATCCATCTCCAGGACTTTGGGGAATATTTGTCCCACTGTTTTTTCCCATTCCCACTATTCCATCAGGACCAGCGGGGATTTGGGACTACTTTACCTCAAGGAATCCCACTGTTCCATCCCATTCCCAACATTCCATTGATTTGGGAATATTTATCCCACYGTTCTATCCCATTCCCAACTTTACATCCAACTCTGGGATTTGGGAATATTTGTAGGAAATTAATCACATTCCCACGGATTTCCCAGAATTCCCAGCTCCCCGTACTCCCCATCACATTTTACTCCTTTCCTAACGCCCCCAAAAAATCCGGACACAAATYCCCAAATCCCAGAATTCCAGAGCTGGAACCCCTCGATCTCCCCTCCGGCACAAATCCGATGGGACAAAACTCCCGCGGGACCAATCCCGAACAATTCCAGAGGAATCTCCCAACAACCAAACCGAGCAAAAATTCCCTCTCACCTTGGGATCAGCCGGGATCCGGATCCACGGGAAAATATCCGGCTCCTCTCCCGCTTTCCTGACTCRGTTCCAAAGGGAGTGAAGTGAAATTCGAGGAATTCTTCCTCCTTCCTCCCAAGGTGCCCCACAACATTCCTGGTCTCCATGGAAACCTCTGGCAGGAGGCCAAGCCTGGAAAATTCCATCCCCCGGAACCTGAACTCAGGAATGGCTCCAGGAGGATTTAAAGGGAAACGCCCCCCAAAATTTCTGATATTCCCAACTTTTCCTCCCAGGRAAAGCTGGTGTGGGATGATGGAGCTTACGGAATTTTTCCCGCTCAGAATTTCCGGCCACAGTCCGCAGGGAGAATTCCCAGATCCTAAAGATAGAGAGGGAAATTCCTGCACTTTCCAGGGATTTCCCTGCTGCCAGAGAGATTTTAGAAGGGTTTTCCATGATTTTCTGGGATTTTCTTGGATTTTCCAATATTTTCTTGGATTTTCCAGGTTTTTCCTGGGTTTCATTGGGTTTTACAGGATTTTGCAAGATTTTCCAGGGTGTTATCGAGTTTTCCAGGATTTTCTGGGATTTCCTGGATTTTCTGGGATTTTTTCCAGGATTTTCCAGAATTCTTCCAGAAATTGGGATGAGCAGGATTTTCCCATCAATCCAAGGAAAAAACTGGGATGAGGAAGAAGATTTTCCCATCATTCCAATAAAGAAACCGGGATGAGGAAGAAGCCAAGGTGGGAAGAGCCAAATCCTCTTCCCAAGGTTTGGGATTTTAGGGATTGTTCCCAAGAGGAGCAGGAGCCGCCCTTGCCTGATTCCCGAAATTCCCCCTCATTCCCAAAAATTCCCGGCAGTGGCAGCGGGAATGGGAGGTTCKGGAGTGGATTCCCAAGGATTCCCAGGGATTGATGGAATTCCCGGCTCTGCTGGGATTTGGGAAGTGGGATGGGAGCGGCTCATCCGGAGGGGCCGGATTGGGGAAAAAACTGGGAAAAATAAAATTAAATTACATTAAATTAAATTAAAGGGGTTTTTTTTAATTTGATTTTTTTTAATTAAAAAAAAATTGAAATTTTAAAATCTAGAAATTTAAAAATTAAAAAAATTGACATTAAAAAATCATGGAATAAAATAAAAATAAATTAAAACAAAAATAAAAATAAAATAAAATAATAAATTTTAATAATAAAAATAAATTAGAAATAAAACAAAGAAGGTTAAATAATAAAATAAAATGCTAAATCAAAAATAAAATAAAATTAAAATAAAATCAATTAAAATCAATTAAAATAAAGAAGAAGATTAAATAATAAAATAAAACAAAATAAAAATAAAAAATAAAAATAAAATACTAGAATCAAAGTAGTTAAATTAATTTTTGTTGAAATAAAATACAAAATAAAATTCAAACAAATTAAAATAGAATTTAAAAATTGAAATAAAAATAAATAGAAGGTGAAAATTAGAAAGAGAAAGAAAATCAACAATGAAATGAAATTGAAATAAAATTAAATAAAAATAAAATTTAAAAAATAAATTTAAACATTAAAGAAAAAATAAAATTAAAATGAATTGAAAATAAAAATCCAAAATAAAATAAAAATAGAGAAAAAGAAATAAAATTAAATAAAAAATTTAAAAATTAAAAATTAATTCAAGAAAAAAATATAAAATAAATGGGAAAAAAAGAAAAATCGAAGAAAAGGAAAGACAATATCAAAAATTAAAAACCCAAAATAAATTAAAAATAAATCCAATTTAAAACCAAATCCAAATCCCATTCCAATCCCGTTGATCTCCGGTGAAAGGAGCAGAGGCCAAATTCCCATTGTCCAAACCCYGGCAGCCCAACATTCCCAGGAAATCCTCAGAGCCACATCCCGGAGTTTCCATTCCCAAACCTCTGGGAATAAGAGGAAGGAGCTGGAATTCCATGGACAGGAGTGGCCTGGAATTCCCATCCCAGAATTCCCAGGGCTGATATTCCCAGCACCTGGAATGCATTCCCAGAAAATCCTTGGAGCCGCATCCCAAGATTTCCACAGCGTTTTCCAAAATTCCATTCCCAAATCTGTGGGAATAAAAGGAAGGAGCTGGAATTCCATGGACAGGAGTGGCCTGGAATTCCCATCCCCAGAATTCCCAGATTTTTACTCCAAACCCATGGAATGCATTCCCAAAAAATTCTCTGAACCAGATCCCAGATTTCCAAAAGGAAAGAATTCCATCATTCCAGTTTCTCCTGGATTTGGGAATCCACATTTTTGGATTGGCCAGGCCCAGCATTCCCAGAAATCCCAAATTTCTCCAACTTGGATCCCTCTTGGAATTTTTCACCAAAACCCAAAATCCCAGGAATTCCTCGATGACTCCTGGAGTTTTATCCCGATTTTTTTGGGGAATCCAACAAATTTGGGAGATCTGGGAAAATAGAGGAGGAGGGAGCAGGAGAGGGAAAAGGAAAATCTTGGATGGATGAGCCTCATTCCCAAAAAAATCCAGCAGGAAAAGCAGCTCAGGGAAGAATTCCTTAAGATCTTGGAGCTCCAGATTTCYATRGGAAATTTGGGARGAGGGAATTCCCTGTCTCGTGTCRCTTCCCCTTCCCCAACTCCCAAAGATTTTCACGCTCCCGACCCTTTGGAATCCATGTCGGGATCGTCCCAAAGTCCTTTGGTGAAGGAATTCCCAGAAAAGCTGTGGATGCCTGGAATATCCACTGGGATATTGGGAGCTGTCCATCACCTAAAGGATGGAGATCCCATCAAATATTCCACGGGATTTTTCCCAAAAATCCCATTTTCGGATGGGACGAGCTTTAAAGTCAAAAAACTCGGGAATTCCACAATCCCATAAAATCCAGCTGTGGGAACACATCCCGAAAATCCAGCTTGGAAAATCCCAGAATTCCAAACATCCAGCTTGGCTTGAATCCCCCCTTTTTTTAAGGGAAAAAACTGAAATTCCCTCCTTAACTCAACAGCTCCCAGCCCTTTGGAATTCCTCCAAATCCACATCAGGGTCATCCCAAATGCCTGGAATATTCCCAGGTTTATCCATGATGAAAGCTTGGAGCTGCTGGGATATTCCTTTGCCATGGGAATAGTTTGATCCTGGAATTCTGTTTGATTCCCAAAAAAACTGCTGGACTGATGGGATACTCCTGGATCCTTGTGCTTCCATGTCAGAAATCCCAGGACAGAATTCCCAAATCCAGAYTTTCAGAAGTCAGGGAAGGACGGGAGATTTCCTGGGGTTTTGGGAAGGAATTCCTGCCCGGGATGGAATTCCCAGAAAAGCTGTGGATGCCTGGAATATCCACTGGGATATTGGGAGCTGTCCATCACCTGAAGGGTGGAAATCCTACRAAATATTCCATGGGATTTTTAGGGAATTTTTAGGGAATTTAGGGAATTTTTAGGACGGGATAAGCTTTAAAGCCGAAAAATTTGGGAATTCCATAATCCCATAAAATCCACCTGTGGGAACACATCCCAAAAAATCCAGCTTGGGAAAATCCCAGAATTCCAAAAATACCATTTTAAA
>CADDXX010000992.1:100782-152553 GCA_902810485.1 Alauda arvensis | reverse complement strand
TAATTTCTTTTTGTGGTTTTCTACACTTCCACAAATAAGGAGTTGGATTCTAGAATAAGAATGCTGGACTATTATCCCAGGCATGAAATGTCAGGATGTGTATATTTACATTTCCTAAAAATGTATTACCTAGTGGCAAAAAGATGATACAAAAAATATAATACACATGAAATATGATAGCATGAGATCTACAGAATTTACAAGTCCTCTGAACACTGAGAAAAGATTTTCTGCCTAGAGATACAAAAAACAATTTGCAAAATAGTAGAACAATGGGATGTGTTTGCCTGTATTAAGTCATTTTCAAGTGTCATCAAATGGATGAAAAAATCCATAGAATCCACACAGATTGCACGAGTTAACTAYGTTCAGATTATGATTTACACTGGAAAGAGGATTATCCCTGCATTGAATGGTGGCTGTTAAAATCAAGGCAGGGCTTGCTTYTCATCCAGTTGAAATGAAAACAGCTTAAACTGAACTGACTGGTTCATGTAAGGTAGAGGTGAAATTAGAAARAGGATGACCTGAAATATGGAAAGTCTAAAGTCTATTCAATAGTGTTTTTCAAATGGATGACTGTTATTTTATGTTTCCACTATGTCACATTATAACATGATCCCAAATCCATTAGATTCTTTCCTGGAACTAAGGATTGGGAAACGTTTCAGATTGGAACTCRAAACACAAACACCTCACTCAAGAATGTCACTCTGATAAGGTTCAAGAGCTCTCCTAGTAAAACACTTACTTTGTGTTACACACACAGAATGAAAGGTTACCATTCCCCATTTGAGCTGCAGTCAGTGTTCATCTCAATAAGTGAGCTGTCTGCTACCACAGAAAATCAAAGTGCTTAGCTGAAACTTGTTTACTTTTTCTTAAATCACTTCAATTGGGTCATTTGCAGCTCTCAAAAATTTCACTTAATCTCTTACCTGAGTTGACCAAAACCACCCACAGTTTCTGGACTTTTCTGGACTTACCATAAATGCAAAAAGTCCCAATTCCAGTGATGCATGGACCAGTAAGAAATTTATGTTAGTCCTCAAAGCACACTGGTTAAAAAGTCCATTTCTTTCARTGGCTGCCTGCTTGAAACTGTCTTTCTGTAAAAGTGAGACACTAGACAATTTGATTTTTGCCTCTTGAGAACTGCAAAGTAGTAGTAAATATTTTACTATCCATTTTATGCTTTTTAGCAAATGAAGTGCATAAAGGAACTAAAGAGATTATAGCATTTTCTGTATTTCTATTCCTTCTTTACAGCCCCCCAAACATTATGTGAAAATCTGTAAGTTTATCTATAATGTTCAATGATACAGCACATAGATTCTAATAGATGGTATTACAGTGCACAGATCCCTCAAAGCAGAGGCTGATGAGAATGGATTTCACTGCACATGGAGTTGGAAATGTACTTGTCAACTAAGTGTTTCAACAATATTAAATTCATAATAAAAAAAAATAGTCATTCTTGGTGTAATTCCATGGGATTGCTAAGGTATCTRGCTGCCACTCTGAAAGAAATGGCTTATTTGAAAATGACATTTCTTCCATATAACAGCCTGCATGGGAAGAACTGCAAAACTGCTCTACTGAAAATTGATTTTAACCCTATGTTCATTAACATGAATATTCCAAAGAAGAATTTTAATTTTTAAAACAAGTGATAATGTCCCATTCAGTGCACAGTGTGTGTAAAAAGTACTTTAATGGAATTATTTTTGAAATACTTTTTTWAATCATTTGTGTATCTTTGCCCTCTCTAATCACTTAGTCAATACCTGTGGTGTGGAATTGTTTTTGCCAGGGAAAGCAATCAATGATATCACTAGAATGATACCCAATCTGAGCTTACTTGCTTGGGTTTAGATTTCAGGTTGGTGAAACCACTCTCAAGATGCAAGGGGGATGCAATCTTCAGTTCACACCAGAGACAGTCACAAGCAAATTCCACATTGAAATATGGTGAAGCATTATTTTCAAATAACTTCAGCAGCAGTAAGCTGTTCAGAAGGAACTGAGAAGTGACCACAGAGAATATTTTTGAACTATTTCATCACCTTAGAAAAGAAATTTTCAACAGAATTCAACCAAAAAATCAGTAAAATTAAAGAAGCAAGATAACAAAATACTTGCCTTGCTGATTAACACACAGTACATTTATGAGCAGTCCTGTCTCTTGAGTTGAAATTAGCAAATCATGATTAAGCCACCACCAGGTGATGTGACCACCACAGTCCCTCAGGACATCCTAGGATTGTAAGGCATGAAGCTAATGACATTTCTGACAGTTGGTGGGTTAAGTGAATAAGAGGGAAATTGCTTCTTAGGAAACAGAGACATGAGACAGTTTGGACGTAATTTAAGTTTCCCACTTTACTAAAGCTGCTTTTGAGGTGACCATGATGGCTCTATCACTCAGATACTGGTAGTTCTCTAAGGACTTCTTACAGATCTGCCTTTAAGCTAGGAGAACCAAGATGATTCAAAGTACAGGAAGGAAAAAATCATACCAGCTCAAGTAACTGCATCATTCCTCACCTCTCTCCAGTGTCCTTGGAAGACTTAGGGACCCTCCTAGCAGAGTCTGAGTAGCCCAGGGCAGGCTTTAGAGTGCATCTAATCTACACCAAAAGTACATCTCATATGTCTTACTTTTCTTGAAGCTACTCTATCCTGGACTAAGAATATTGCAGTGACRAAACCCCACTGGGCTGGTGCAGACACACAGCATCCTACAACCATAAGACCAGGATCACAGAGAAGATCATGTGATGATCAGTTGGGCTAAAGAGGAAGTCAGGAGATCTGCAGTCCAATCTCCTGCTCCAAGTGGGATCAGCTATGAGATCAGATTGCTCAGGACCTTTATTGAGCTCCCTTGATTACACCCACAGCACTCACTGCAGGTTTGCAGGAAGGCACTGAGTTTGCTCCTCAGTGACTTGCTCTCAGCCAGGACAAAACATAGGGAAGAGAGGGAATGCTTACAGCTTAGTTCAGCTGTCAGATGAAAAACATTTTTTTAATTTACATCAGGCATGAATAGGCTCAAGCTATAGGCAGCTGTCTGTCCACGACACAAAGCTGATGCTCTTACTAAAGCACCAGTCATGCCTGACTATGCAAAAATGACTAAGAGTTGAGAAAAAAGTGGTATATCAAGAATTAAAATGTAACAGTGTAGGTGGATGGCARATCTAGTTTTGGCAGTAGGACTGGATGCATGTTTAACAGCATATATGCATTCCTATCCTGCTCTGCCAGTGGGTACTTTTTACCTTGGTATGTCTGTCACACAGTGACCAACACAGAGCCACAGAAAGAAGAAAAGATAAAGAAGGAGCAGTCCCCTGACAGCAGAGAAGGAGAGAGAAATGCAGCCTTTAGGTTCAGAGGGATGTAAATGGAGTGTKTTGAAGAAAGCAGGAGTGAGCTATYGAAGGGAAAGAGAAAGCTCATAGGCAAGGATCTGTAACACACAGCTTGCAAACACAGGCCTGAGATTCATTAGGAAGGCCCAGTTTATTGCTGTAAGACCTAAGCAATAGTGGCTTTCAAAGTTTCCAGTTCCACAAACACTTAGTAGATTATGCTAAGCAATAGTGGCTTTCAAAGTTTCCAGTTCCACAAACACTTAGTAGATTATGCTTGTTTTTCTCTGGCCACATGTCTGACCCTGATCCACAGCTCAGTGGAAGTAGCATTAGAAAAATACTTACTGCTATAAAATCACAAAGAGGTGGTAAGAGTCTTTCTTCACACAAAGCAGATATGATGAGTGCTTTTGAATAAGCTACACTGCTGGGGTGATTGTATTGATTGGGAAAAGAGGGATAATCATGCACTGATTTTACTTTTTTTTTTAAATCAGATATGCTCCTGAATTTTCTAAGCAAGAAAATCTAGCGGATAAATTTATTACAACAGTATAAATTTATGTACTGACTGAGGCAGTTGTAGCTAGTATTTTTACCTTTCCTGTCTCAGATTTTTTTTTGCAGTGCGGCAACATTTGTGATCCTGGAGGTGGCTGCACTTCAGGAGTGAGACAACATCTGAGTGACCAATTCATCTTGCATGCATAGTGYGATACAAATGCATCAGGATTKATTTCTATCTTTMTTTATTYMWTSCATGYATRTATATATATATATATATGCAAGGTAGCAGCAGCAGTGTTTACTGTATTCTTTCATACAGTGGTAGTGCCCAGAGCACTCAGGCTTTATCCAGTGTAAAAACTTTTTTAAGGTTCCAGAAGCACAAAGCAGTGAATAAACCTCAAGAAAGTGTTCTAAAACRCTTCTGYTTCTGCACAGGGCCATAAAAAWAAATAATTCATGCTCTTGTCCATTTCTTCTTTTTACCCCAAGAGGCATCACTGTGGGATTTGATTCTTTTTTGCAGGGTGACCCACTGAATGGTTCAGAASAGTTACAAGAGCTCTCCAGGAAGCAGAGATGGGAGTGCTAATGACAGGATGGTTCTGCTGTCAGACCACCTTGCAGATTGCTGGCCTGATGGCTTGTGACAGGCAGCTTCTTCCCTGACCTTCCTCTGCTGCTCAGAGAAAGGGGATCCCAGATTAGGCCTTGCAGCATGAAGAACCAGAYACACAGGGCCCAGGACCATTTGAARATACCTGTGTTTAGAGTMTATTCTCCCACTCAGAGCCTTGCAAARCTCTCATTCCTGCAGTGTACTTGTTATTGCTAAACAGAGATCAAAACACTATCTTGCTTTTTAAATTATTTGTTCAGAGTCATGTAAGACTTTTRTCAAAGGTATAATTTGCTCAGTCTCTCTGTGAGTCTCCAAAGTGAAGTCATGTGGAGTCAGATCCATTAAGAGCTCTAAAGAATGCAAGTATATTCCATGCTTATCCTTCATAKAGAGAAGAACAATGTCTAGAACAGTTACAAAGGCTGGATTTGTAACAAAATGTGTCAGGACTGGATGGATGTGTGGCAGATATTGTGGAAATAAACTTGCATACAGAAAACTGAAGTGAAGAAGTGCCAGTTGCTTTGGCTGATTCCAGTAAAATATAAAGCAAGACAGAAATATCTGCTCTGCTCTGAAGAGTTTCTTACCAATCCTKTTTGAGAGCAAGCCTCACATGATATCTACAAGGGTAAATCTAAATTTTCTCTGTATTATTCTGGTAGAATAAAACTGATATATCAAGAAGTGCAAAACAAACCTCTGATTTGCTGTCCCAAGACATATGTCACAGAAACAGAGCATGGCTGTTACCCATATGGAAACAGAAGAGTTCTTGCTGAATAGAGCCACAGCCATATATTTCAGGCCTCTGTTTAAGCTGGCTAGTCTAAACCACCACATTTAAAAATCCTTTTTCAAAGCCTAACACTGCATGGCAATTCTCATAACAAATACAGTTTATTTGTCAACTGAATAAGAACAGGGGTGCCTCTAGCATTTAAATAATTCTGATGATTGCACCAGAAGCATTTTTTCCCCTGGTTAATTCTTAAGAGAACAGTATTATGCCTGAGCTTCACATGCTAGGAAAGCCTCTTCCTGGTGCTAGCAATAGCCCTCTTTCTCACAAGCCTCAGCCTCTGATTCCCAGCCTGTGTCCTTTCCTATGTCAAGGTGTTCTTTTCTACTCTTCCTTTATTGACACAATCTGTTTTTCTCCAACAGTTACAGAGAACTGATGTAGAAAGAAGTTGACTCCACTGCCAGAGTATTTGCCTCATTAAAGGGCTGTCTCATCAAGGAGTCATTTACTCGTTCTTCCTGCTGTCACATTACCTGTGTCTTTTTGAAAGAAGCAGAGTCCCAAAGAAGTGTCTTAGCCTGTAAAGCAGACAAGTACACTCCAAATTTTCAACTAATCAATGTCAGAATTATCCACAGAATTCTCATACTTTCTTAAAATTCATCCCAGTGCTTTACTTCTTCTCTAGCATTCCTGGAGCCAAACTGATGCTTTGTGGATGCCTCAACAGTGCATCCTGAAACACAGATGTAAAAAAAAATTAGCCAGGGCACAGAYCTGGGCATGAATTTCTGATATTGCTTTCTTCAGGTGAAGGTCAGGCACTGCAGTTTCATTTTTCACAGGCAATCAGGATGGMTTTCCAACCCAGCTGAATGGAGTGYATGCTCTGCAACAGGAACACAGGCTAATTGTTTTTAAAAGCTGGACAGTCTCAAACCCTCTGTATAAATTCTGTGTTTYTCTTTCTGCTTCCAGCCCACAAGAGAGATACACCAGCATTTCCAARTTGATGTAACCCTCTTTCCACCACTAGGCTGCTATGAGACTCAGATACCCAGTGAGAAGTTTCTGGGCAATCAGCAGAGTCATTGGCTCCATGAAAACTCAGATCTATTCCTTTGGCTCACAAACTTCAGTACTAGCCATGTGCTTCAGTACTACCCCACTTACTTGGAACGTATCAACTTTTGCCATAAGATTCAAAATAGCAATTACAAAGGCAAAATATGGGTGTTTTGATAATTCTTGCTTAGTTTTCTGCAATTGAAAACCATAGCACTTTCCAGTCTGTTCTGTAGTCAAAAAATATTTTAAAGGTGTATGAAGCAGCCATGGAAACAGGTATTTGAAATGAAAACAGCCATTTAAATGAAAATGTCACCTGCATCCCTGCCTGTCACAGACTGCTCAGGATACTGGGCTGTTCCCTTTCTGCTTTTCAATCTGGCAGCCACTGACAGACTTCCATCTTCCACTTTGAGGTATGTGAGCAGACAGCCTGAACTTTCCTTTTTCCTTTTGGCTTTCTTTGTGGACAGTCTTCTTCCAAGAAGTCCTATGAATGAGTTCCATTCCTTGTGGGAGAAGCCAGAAGCAGCAAAAAAAGCTGCTCAGAGAGTTTGAGCTCCTCTGCCAGTGGAGGTTTTTAWCCCTTGACTTGTCAGCCCATTCTGGTGTTGTGAATACATAGCAGGTAGGATACACCTTCATTTCTTCTCTCACAGGATCTGGGAGGCCACCTCATCACAATCTGAAAAAGGTTTCATGAGATTAAAAAAAAGAGGCTGTCCTTGCTGCAGCCTTTACTGTTGGTTAATCTGTTCTCTCCATGATAGACTCCTCTGGGGACCATGCTGACTTGGAAATCAGAGCAGTAATATTGTCAATCAATATGCCTTGAAGCCAAGCAATTAAAAAGTCTGACACTGTGCTTTAAGACAATGTTTTATCCTTATTTCTGTAGTGACTGTACCTGTTCATTAAGTTAAAAGCAGATTTCATTTATATCAGGTCAGGAAGTGTGTCTAACCAAAAGTGGTAYAAAAGATTAGGATGCAGAAAAGCTACATATACTCCAGACATAAAAGCTAAGGAATGAAAGCCCTTGTAGTTCTCACTGAATAAAATTAGATGAGATTGAACAAGCGCCAAACCAATGGCATTTCTAYGATTTGCACCATGAAAAATATGAAAATGTTTAAACATTGTGCAGGTCTACAAAGTATCCCCAGGCTTTGCTTCTAAAGACAAATTTTCTGGACAGCCAGCTGGACAGTTGTGTGTCTCTCTTAATTTTATAATTCTCACTGTAGCCATGAATGAAAAGGGTAAAAACAGATATGAACCTGTTAAAATCACAGTACATTTGCCAGCTTCCAGCTGTGAAATGACACAGCACCAGGGAAACACCAAAGTTGGTGAGAAATCCCTTTACATGGTGTTCTCAAAAATGACAKGAGTGACTCTGCAGCCATAACAGTAGAGGTAGACAGAGAAGTTTCCAACCAGTGACATCTCATGTCAGCAGAGGCACTTTGCAGCTGAATTGCACTTTTTTTTACCATAAATGTGAATAAACTGGAAAGACCCAGAATGTTCTGGCAATAACCAAAGGACAGGAACCCTTATGGTTGAGGAAACAGGCTCAGGAGTAATGACATTTTTCCCTCAGACAGAATTAAAGTGGTGTTTTGAATCACTTGAAATAGGATTTAATTTTTGTTCTCACAGAACACAAATCAGTCAGTCTCTCTCAAGCCTACATATCTTCCTTAAGTTAAAAATTCAGGTTTTAATCTGAAAAAAAAACCCAAAAAAACCCCAAAAAAACACAAACCCAACAAAACCAGAAAACAAGACATTTGAAAGCAACTCCAGTTTTTTTGATTTTTCTTCTTCATTAGTTTCAAGCTATTGATCAAATTTTGAAGCTGCAAATGTTTGGAGTGATCASCTTAAATCAACTTAAATCACTGCTCTGAATATGAATATCTTTCCAAACTGCCTAGGGAAAACCTTCTAGTTTATTTGGAAGATAAGTTTATTGACCCACTAACACTTTACACAAACGAAGTTTCAGTCCAGGAAATCTTTCCTCACGCTTCAAAGCTACCTTTTACTGCACCTGACATGACTGCTTACACTCTTTTCAAGAATTTCACCTCAGAAAGTTGTTATGTGCTCTGACCTGTAGAGTTAAGTAGCACTTTCTCAAGACTATTATAAATTATAAGGACTTATTTTGGACGTTGCTGTTTTAGAAGACAAATAAATAGCACAGAAGGTTTTTTTGAGATAAGCTTTCCTTTTCTCTTCCATGCCTGCCATTTCCATGCTAGAAGTAAAATGTAGCTGAAACACAAAACTGTCAAAATGAGAGTTAAAAAACTCAAGTTGGTTCAGATGTTTGAATTCTTTCATATATGAAAATATATCTTTGTACTTTGTACTATAAATACCCATGTCTCCATTTGTACTTTATGGAGGAGAAAAAAACCAAAACAAAACAGGAAAACCTCTAAGAAAATTTTAGAGGAATAATCAGGTTTGTGATTTGGTTCTTTTTCTTTAATTACTGTTATTTTTAATGACTGATATTTGTCTTATGGCTCTTCAGAATCAAGCAGATCATCTTTCTGGGCAACAGAAAACAAGGAAATATCTTTTTCTGGCATTGGAAGTCAAACCTTAAAACTGCAACACTGAATACACTTAACTGAAGACTAAAATGTGTTTTTGTTCTTCTAAGGAAGTTCATTCCATGTTGCTTGTCCATGGATTAGGACAGCTTTCTCATCAGCTGACTCACAGTCTCAAATTATTAAAAAAAAAAAAAAGGAAAAAGTGTATGAGTATGCATTTGGTGCTCTGTCCTTGCAGTTGGGAAAGGAATCTGACAATTGTCATGAATAGTCATTGGAAAAAGTAGGCTTTATAAAATCTTTTGATTTAACTGGTCCTTCACCTTCATGGCTCTGAGCTACTTTAGTCCCACAAGTGCTGATCCACCTGCTGGTTGACTCTTACCTTTTAGCCCTGGCTCTTCCCTTCAAGCTGTCTCTAGATCCCTGTTCCCATACATTGTACAAGGTTGTCCATGAGCCTTATCCTCACACCCATAAAGCAYGGACTTGCTTCAGAATAAGGAAAGAGCTTTTTGTAGGAGAGAGGAAGGTGGCAAAAATCTTAAAACCAGCAATTCCCATGAGAAAAGAAAGTTTAGAAATATCCATATTCCCTCAGCTGGAGATTATTTGTGCAAATAACACACTCAATAATGAATATAAGTATCTACAAATATGAAGTGCTATTTTGGTAATTTCAACTCAGCCTTCATTAATTTCTAATGTATAGCTCCCTGCAGTATGAGATGCCCTGTAAACAGGAAGATGTGTTGCAACAGAGGAAAAAAGTCTCATGTTTTCTGAACAAGCTGCAAACCCAACAGCTGGCTCCCATGAGAGCCATGCTCTCAGAATGATGCTGCTGAGCACTGACAAATGGCCCTGTAAATGGGTGCTGTGCTTTAGCAGGTTCATACTCCCAAAAATTCTGTCTGTGGCACTCCTGAAACAATAATTCCACCATGAAGGAGCTTTAGTCTGTAGATGGGTGCAGCCTGCCTTGAATGATGATACAATCTAAGTATGTCCTGTGTGTGAAGTTAGTGGATTTTGCTGTCACAGCTGTAGCTGCATTAATGAGGCACCAGCAGAGAACTCCCATGTGTCAGGGTAATTTGCAGCTGGATCCCTCCTAAAARGAACAGGATATGCCATGAGGCAGATGTATGCCAAGACAAGACAGAGAGGGGAATTTTGCAGCTTAAGGGAGCCTTTGGAAATTAGCAAATGAGTGGGTAAGAATCTGCTGAGGTGTTCTTCAAAAGCCCAGGAGATGAGGGTGAGTGGCTATGTGGGACTTGTTTTAGTGGGGATGGATATATTTTCCAGCTTGTATGAAATTCCCTCACCACCCATGGTGTGGCTGTTTAAATGTGGAAGATATGAGGGGTGCAAAACTGTGAGCAGACCTGGAGTAAACCAAGAATTCAACAGGAACTGAAGCAAAATAAGCATATTTCCTTGGCCATGAGATGGGAGGCTACAAGGTTCTAAAGGCATGTTTGTTTGTTTGTTTGTTTGTTTGTTTGTTTGTTTGTAAAACTTAGTAAATGTAATATTTTTAGAATCACTCAACAGATACATTTCCTGAAGAAATATTGTCCCAGCAAAATAAAGTTTTCTCTTTAAGTGACCACATTCAAAAGTATTATTTAGACCCCCAGGTTCTAATTTCCTCCCTGCCAAACTCCCCTCCTGTGTCCTACATGCTATAAAGAAGAGTTCTAATCCAGCAACTAGCTCCTATCCAGCTTGTATTAGTGCAACTGTCCTGAAGAGATTAATATTAACTGAAAAAAAAAAAAAAATAGCTCGAGGTACATAGCTCATCAAAACTGGTGGCACTGCCCTTAGATGAACAACTGGAATATTCCTTTCTCATGCCATGGTTTTACTGTCATCACTAAAATACCTTTGGTAGYAAAGTGGTTGTACAAGCTTCTCCTCTACCCAGTTACTCCAAGGTAATGTAATTTAACCAAGCAGAAAATGGTGGAAGTCTACCTGCATCACTGGAAATGGAGCTTAATCRCTTCAAAATTATTCTGTTTGAATGAACCCAAACTCTCACCAAAGAGAGAAGGGGAGGAATAAATCAGTCAGCAGATCAGAGTTACAAGGAGACCCTGCACATCTGCAGGCTAGCAGAAGCTCATATTTAAGCTTCTAAATTCATACCAGTTACTTATGAAACAATCAAAAGCAMCATCAGAAATTAAAATTATTTTGCTTTTAATTACCTTTTTTATTCCACAACTTTTGGTAAAATTGGTTGAAGATGTCTGAAAAAATGATAAGTATTTCATAATTTTTCAAACTTCTGTGATTTTGTGCTGTAAGAGGCAAATAAAAYTAGAATGGTGACACTTTCTTCAACTGTATTGAGTTTTTATAAKTGYTTCAAGAAGGCTGGTGATTTCCTTTTTCCTAAATGGACATCACTTTATTGTTGACATTAACCAGAAATTACATTGCATCTATTTAAGGAACACTATGCTGATTTGATTGATTTTTTTTCCCTGAATGTTGGGTTTTGGGCTACAATCTGASCAWGAATATCTTTTTTAGTCACTGCAAAATGTTCAATTTTTTAAAGTATATTCTACATAGAATGAATCTGTGTATATATATGCTATCATACTCCCACACCAATAAAACAGCAAYCTTTCCACAAATTTAAATAAACAAAATAAGATCATGGCCACGTTGCACTAAGAGTTGCACAATCAGCTCCCAGTTTTCCATATCACGAGCACATTCTCTCCAAAAAACAGCTTTGTTTAGATATATTTGGTTTTCAAATATTTTAGTCACTATTTTCTTGCTGTTTKTTTCCATATCTAAGCACTGATAAAGCAGGACCTATTATTTATTGAGTTATCACTGAATCTAAAAGTGCACTTCTTCCTTTCTCAAGGTGTGAAGCCAAGCACTCTTTCATAGCTATGRCAGTTTCAACTTCAATGACATTTTCTTAATTAACCAGAACAGGAAAATTCATGTTTCTGCATGAAAATATCACAAGGCTTTTGCAGCTTTTTTCTTTTTTTATCCCTCAGAGGAAGCTGATTTTCTGAAAGGAAGAGTCTCCTCCTATGGCATTTGTATTGATCAAAGTGAAATTGTTTTCTTTGTTTTTTAAAGGGTATATATCCCATKGAACTGTCAGAGCTACATAGCTATTTTAAAGACTGAAAATTATGGCATGCCTGATCCTGCCTGTCTGAGACCGTAAATTATCAGCAGCCTAAAAGCTCTCTCATCTCAGAAAGGGACAGTTAACAACTTGGGCTACAGGAGGCATCAACAGCACAGCTGATTCCTTCTTGCAAAGAGTTTTGTTACCAACTTTTTGCTTGATTTTAAAAAAGTCAAGAAGTCATCATTGACTCAGGATCCCCAAGCTTTGACAGAAATTGCAGGTGATTTATAATCAACAAGTTCTCTGAGAARGACCTTAAATCATGCAGTAAAACTCCATAAAGGGAAATTTATCATTCATYAAGGATTACTCTTCCCTCAAGACATATGATGAGGGAACAGGGGCAATTAGGGAMTCAGAATTACTGTGTTGCTTACCAAACAGAATTATTCTAGGGATTTTTGAATTGGACACTGGGGAGCAGATGAACTTTACATACTTTTGTGGACCTCAAGAGAGTCTGCTAAAATTTTACTGTAGTTAAAAATGGCCAAGAGAGGAAAAAATAAACTTGAGCTGCAAGGAATGGAAATTCTAATGACTCCTGGATTAAAGTGAAAAAATTAACAAGTTTATTTTAAAAAAAATATTGCCTCTGTGATCATTATGCAACTAATGGTTTATTACTCACAGCAAATGGAAATGTGACTTTGCACAAAGCCCATTGTGTTTCATGTCAGGGGGTACTCAATCACCTGTATGACTCATGAGACACTGCAATGTAGAAATGTGACACAGAACAAGGATCCTGGGGCTCAGCTCAGCCTGCCTCTGAGAAGACACCTTYTCTCAAAGCTGGCTGCTTCAGAAGATCTGACTGACAAAGGGAATCCAGAGCTGTCTGCCAAGCTGTGAGGACTTGTGCTGACATATTTCTTCTTTTAAGCCTAAAGCAACATTTAAAATACAAAGATCTCATAGTGACAGTCAAACCCAATGCACATCCAACATCTGTACCTAAGGAGATTGTAATCCAGCAACAMGGAATACAATAAGTAGGGAATCTGATGAACTTCAAAGTTGACTTGAGTATCACTGACAGACATATCCATTATCACTCTGTTAGGACTCATCCCTCAGATAATTAGCACCTGGTTTGTAAAGGGCTGTTACTCACAAAAAGCCTCTGATTACAGGTCAGATTGAATGTTCCCAGCAAGTCTGACAGCTGAAACCTGTACTGTACTTAGATGACTTGAGAAGATATGTTTCTAATGCTGTTGCTTTGAGACATTTTTAYGGTAAAGGCTGATCTGAGAATGTACTTCAGCACACTGGAACATGTGCTTCTAACTCCAGAACCACAGCCCTTGATCCCTAGTTTTAGCTTCCACTTCTCCCTSTAGTCATCTGTGTACTACACAGTGATCACTTTTAGACCTCTTGAGCATTCAGATTGCTGAGCTTGAACAGGACTGTTTTCACTGTAACAGAGTATGAGCTGGAAGCCCAGATCCTCAGGAACATTAGACACATGGTTCCCCTGCCTAAAGCTGTGCATCTGATCAATACACCCAGGACATATGCTGAGCTCTCTATAAAACTTTGCCAGATAAGCTGGCATTGGTACCTTCCCCATTTCAGTGATTTCTCCTAAATTCATCCACTTATGCAGAATAAGAATTGTAAAAAATAAGAGCTAGATCTAATCAGCTCTTTTCCTAACAAGGATTCAAATTCACATGTTTTCCTTGACAGAAAGCAGCCTAATTACCAAGCAACAGGCAATGCTGAAGTGTGATCATGACATTTCTCCAGCAAGAAAGGCCTCCCAGAAGCCAGAAGTATTCATCCATTAATAAACCAGAGGTTGTGTCATTAAATGCGCTTAAGATGGATGCAGTGCCCAGCTCTCAAATGCTGGAAAACCTCAGCTAGTGTTTGGTAACAAATAATAATCAGCTAAGAGTAATTTTATTTTCCTCTGCTGCAGATCTAGGATTCTTTATTATACCAGAAAAGCATGCATGCAAAGTTCAAAGTCAAAGGAGAAATTTAAAGGTTAGGAGTTGCAGTACATTCTGTGACAGCAAAGTAATTTCAATTTACCCCATTTCTTCCCYAAATTGTTTGATTCTGCTTTTCTTCTCCTTATGTACAACGCCCCCTCCCAGGAGAGGCAAAGTTGTACAGTGATTTTCATCCCTCATTACTATCTGTCCTCATTAGCTTCATCCTTTTTTTCCAGTTTTGTTAAAAACTTAAATATCAACAAGCTGATTAACTCAATTTGGATGCAGAGAAAGCTGGGCTCAAATCAGACCTGGCCACAGCAGGGTGGCCTTCACTGCCAGGGCAGTACATCCATGTACCAAACAATTTGAGAGAAGCCCTGCAGAACATCAGGCTGTAAAGAGCAGTAGAAGTAGAACTTTAAACAAAGCTCATGTACCCATTCAAAAAAACTTGACAGTGCTACTACAGTTTATTTGAGACAAATGGAGAAACTGAGACAGGAGTCAGCTAAGTGGACACTGCAGCAAAGGAGTCCAATAGCAGGGAACAGATCCACGAGAAATTTCTTGGTGTCATAAACTTCCACTCTACTCCCAAGACTAYCCTTGCTTTCTCCAAAGCAATACATGAATGAATTTGGTTAACTGATSATCATCTTGAGCCATCTCTGTAATCCCATTAATCCATTAAAACTTTGAAGAACAACAGGAATATCAAACAAGCACATAATTTCTTATTTAATAATGACAGAGGAAGAACCAAGAAGTGTTTCTTTCCCTGCTCAGCTGAATCTTCATGGTATTTAGTTGATGCACAGAATTCAAGTATTTTTGAAATAATAGACAAATTATATTTGGCTCATCAAGTTTCATACCTCTTGGYACGATAACTCCCTTGACAACTGACCTTCTGTTGGTTCTCACATTTAAAGACTGATCTTATCTTATGTAGCCATGAAGCAGATGGAGATGAAAAATTATGTTTTTTAAAGGTAAAGATGGTAAAAATATATTATTTTAAGTACAGAAAGTTAAATTTGTTCATGCAACATATTGTTTCACTACTACTTATTCCTATTATTATTATTATTATTACTACTACCATGACTTAATTGTTGCTTCAAGTTCCCTGTACATCTCAGGCTGCCTGGAAAGCACTTACTCTGACACTTCCTCAAAGGCACCTGTGACAAGMAGCACAGCCTAAAGCAGCTTGGTTCTGCAAGACCAGTTCTGGGTAGAGGATTTGATTTTAAACAAATGCTGAGTCCTAGGAACACACACACAGATCCAGCCTATCCATGCCACCTGTGCAATAYATCTCAGAGAGAAATCTAGCACCTAGAGGGCAGGCTAACACTGGCAAAATAGCACTTCRCACAAAGTGCACCTTCAAAGTGCACGATCCTCCCGAATATGGTGTGCCCAACACTTTGCAGTCTCTCCACCCAGCCTCTCTTTATGGCTTTCGGTCTCATTTACACATAAATCACCCGAAGGAGTAAACGAACATACCTGGAAAGCACAGGGCAGCCTGTGAAATGCACACACTTTGCTCTCAGTTATGGTGACAGCCTAACTCCAGCAGCAAGCAGCAAGATCTCAGCTCTGTATTGTGCAGTTCTTCATCTGAATGCATAAAAGCTCCTTCACTTTYACTAGTGACTCCTACATGACTTTCACGGATATCCACAATTATATCCATCTCTGGATTTTGGGAAGGAGGAGCTACAGGCAAAATACCCACGGTTTGAAAAAACATGTCATTTGTGTTACTTTACTGGGCAAACCTGTCATGGRATTTTCAGTGCTGGCTACACAGGCTTGCATAAATGGCACAAAGGAAATAAAGCATTTCTCTGATCACCAGCTGCTGCTTCTTTTTCCTGCTTCTCTCCTTGTTCCCACACAGAATCCCACTGGGGTCAAATTAGAGGAGGGCGAGCTGAGTGCATAATCTTAGGTTTACCAGCTTCACCTCAGACTCTGGAAACCTATATTTTTAATCCAGTATGTGTTGCTAGCCTTTGCTGCCACTTGATCCATCACTTAATCTCCTTTCCTCTGGTTGCCTGTCTCACCTGATGAGTTTTTTGCTATTCTGTTCGCCTGTGGTAGAATCACATCCTGGTCCTGTTTCCCCAGCAAAGRTCACTGGTGCTGCTGGGCCCTTATCTATGCTACACTCGCTCGTTGCTGCGGTGTTCCTCATGTGTAAGGCCGAGAGGCCCCGGGAGTGCCAGGAAGGCTCCGGGCAGAGGCAGCGCTGCTGTGCCAGAGCCGCCCCCTCTGTGCGCTGGCACCGCCAACAGCGCTGCACTCACCCACTGATGACTCAAAGCTCCGGCAGCATCTGAAAGCAGAGCTGCACTTCCCAACTGGCAATTTGAGCGTTCTGCAGCCTTTTATGGGCCTCACAGTGGCTTTTGAGGAATGAGATATTATAAAAACACCAGAAGAAAAATAATAATACAGGCTTGATTGGAGGGGAAGCAGCTCCTCTGTACTGCATCAGAACTTCCCAGGTCTCCTTTATTTCGTTCATTGTCCTCRGAATTAAATGATACTCGTCTAAAATTACTAGGTTCATGAAGCATAATGTAAAATTAAGGGGTATGTCAACTTCAAATACACAGTTCTCCATCACAGCAATTAATTGCTGAAATTAGTCATTGTTTCATAAACTGAAAGCAAGTAAAATATATGTTTGCAATTGACAAAAATGTCAACAATATCCTTTAATTATTTTTCCAACTAAGTCATTAGTATTTTCTTTACTCTTATAAAGACACATTTCTCATAGTATAGTATTAGCTCACAGATATCACCACCTCTGCTTCCCAGGTTGACGCCTTCCCCTTTTGTGCTGAATAAATAGCACTAAAATACAGCAATTAAAAATAAAGGCCACCTTCAGGCTGTACATGAGTGGCTCCAGATTTACCTCAGCATGAATAAAAGCAGAATTGTGCCTACTTTTCTAACYAGGTTCAGATTATTTCCTTCTCTTTATTTTGCCTGTGAATATCATGGGGCCATAATGAAGACAAGCCAGGTTTTTCAATCAAATGTTAGGARGGAATCATTATTCTATATTTTCTTACTATTTCTTCAAGATTTATGATAGTTTCAGTAGTTCATTAGTTCTTGACTGCTCCAGACATGCATGGACTGATGCACTTTAAAGAGAATTCTCTGCCACTGAGAACATCCATGGACTAAGAACATGCTCTGACTTAATGTCCACAAATTGTCACTCTGAAGTCAATTACCACTGAGCACAGACAGGTCATGTGCATTCAAGCAGTTATAACTCATTCATTTTGCTACTTGTGATCKTGTAATATTGACCGTCTCAGACAGAGCTTTTTGACCCTTTTAAAGCCACTGTTAATGAAAATAAGATCTGACCCTTTGAAATTGGAGCTGCAGCTGGTTCTTTCAAAATACRTTTCAAAATACCTGTTCTTTCAAAAATACTTTAAGTCTGAAATAATTAATTGGAAGTAGCTTCATTTTCCAGACCTTATAGCAATGTCTAGGTGAGTGAGCCGTGCTGTGGTTTTTAGGAAGTGTGGCCAGTGGCACCACATACACTGACTCTCCATCCATGGTGTTTTACAAAGCAGAGGTACCTTTTAGATGTAGCTGCTGCTGGGCACTGCAAAGTCTGAGCATCCATCCTCCAAGGCTGCCYGAGAGACCTTACCTTTGCAGCAGGGTCTGTCTGCAGCTGCAGGTGCCAGGAGCGCTCCTCTGCACTGACAGCCCCCCAAGATTTGGGGAAGCTCCCACTCCAAACAGTCTGGGAAGGAGAGAAAGAGAGGCTTCCAGTGAGCTTGGACAACATGAAAAAATTCAACTCAGAAACACTGTAATCCTTCAGCCACTCCATTTAACCTGTGAACTGCAATAACTTAAAGGCACCTGGATGGATGCCACACTAGAGCAGCAGCTCATCCCCAAGTCACTCACAGCACAAGCACAGATCCAACACCCAAATAAATCCTTGCAGCCCTGCCTCTGGGAACTCACACCTCACTGTGTGTAGATGGCGTGATTCTCACTGAGAATCCAGAGATTTCAGAAGTATTAGGCATTAGTATTTTGCCCCCTCTACTCTATCCTATATTTTGGTATTACTATGAATAGCTTTAAATGAATRCACATCAGCCAAGGGAATTCCATTCCTAGACTGCTGGAAGGGTCAGGACTCTTACTTCAAAATTAATTAGTGAGCATTAATTACTCAACAACAGTTACATTTAAAAGGAAAATGAATATCCAGAAATACCATTAGTAAACACATTCCTGAGGAAATTATTTAATTAGTGTTTAATTACTGGTAAAGAAATTTATTAGTTGCTAAACATTAATTACATAAAGCACCATTTTTWAAATTGCTGGTGCTGATCATAATTTAAATAACTACTTTATCTATGTATTTATTTTCCAGTGTTAAGTGGATTGTTTCTCATTAAGAGTAGAACATAGSAAATGCTTTATACATGGGATTGATTGCCATTCTTGCTTGACCCCAGCTGCAAGCCTGGCAYCTTAGATACCCAGATACAATTCTTAGCACTTTGGAGTTAAAAAGCAGTTTTCTTATGTGATAACAGAAAGCCAATTCTGTCATCTGTACAAATCAATACTGTACCTTGATTAAAGAAATAGGTACTAATTAGCCAAGGTGTCCTCAATATTCAATAGCTGATACAAGGATTTGCATCAAAARTCAGATTTGAACCCAGGCCTCTTGCCACTGATTTCTGCCCCTTTCATAACTGAGATGGCTTCAGCAAGAGCACCAGGAATCCTCTGCTGCCTGCACAAGCAGCCCTCACCATTATGATRCTCCTTTGAGAAAGTGTTACACTGAGTAATAAAATAAATCTCAGTACTATTTCTGTGAGCAGTTTGGGGACCGGGAAAGCAACACTTATTTTGGTGTGTTTGCACTTTGTGAGGTGTACTGAKGATTCTTGTGTTCTGCCTAGAAACAGAAAAACAGTAGTTTCTCCCACGCCTTTATATTGGACAACCTATACAGACAAATTTCAAAATAGTTGCATTGAGTATCARATTATCCAAACCCCTGGGAATAACAGTGGAATACTGTATGAGTRTAATTCCTCAGTTTTCCAAAGGATATCTGGTATCACCTAAGGTTTCCTTCCATTCTTCCATCTGCTTAAAGGTATTTAAAAGCAGCTTGACTCCTAAGAGGCTTAATTACATTTCTTATCTTACAGATATCCAGTTATGACTTTTTTCAAAATTCTTTGCAATTTCAAGATGAAGCWGGAAGAAAAAACCATATTTGCTCATGACCCAGATTGCTCGCTTAAAAAAAAAAATCTCCTGCTGTTTTTTAATTGGAACCATCTGTTATTCCTTGTCTTTCCTGAGAAGAAAAAAAGATTTAAACTYGGTCTAGGTGTCATCTATATGTAGCATGAAAAGTTAGAGCTCTAAGTTTGGGGTGGAAAGGTGTTAGGACACATTGCAGCTGAAATATCAGATATCAGCATTTTTATTAGAGACAAGGGCACCCTTTCAAAATTCTAGAATCAAATTTAACTTTTTTCCCCCTCTTATTCTTTGCTGAAAATGTTTTGGTGGCTTTATTACCTTTTTTTAATTTCTTGTGGKGAAGGAAAACCAATATACTGCAACCCTCCTTTTTTTGGTTTTTGGAAACATTCCAATTAATTACTTTTTAAAATATTTTGATGGATGGAGATTCTACAGCTTCTCTGGTCATCCTGACACAGAGTTGAACCACCATCATGATCTTTTTATTTTTTCCTTCATATCTAAACCAGTTTCACTTGCTGCAGCTTGTAACCAGCTCCTCTCAAAACTTGCTGATTTGAGAATAATATGATTTAACTCCCTAATGGGTGATTCTGGAGAAGATGAGGACAACAGAAGACACTACCCTTGACTTTTTCCTCTCCAGGCTGAACAAAAATCTCTTCTAGCACAGCCAGGCACTCACCCATCTTGGTGATTCCCCACTGAAGTCCCTCCAGTCAATCAGCATCTTTCCTATACTGGGAAGACCCAAACTGAACATTATCCTCCAGATGTGGYCTAGCAAGCACTGAATAGAGGGGCTCAATCTTTCACCTCTGCCGACTGCCTGAGCTTTTACTAGTGCAGCCCAAAACACAGCTGAAATTTCATATTCAGATCTAAAACATGTCATAGCCTATGGTGATAGTATTAAAAATAAGTAAGAAAATTACCTAGGACAAAAGACTAAAAATATTACATTATCATCATGTTTGTATATGAAATTGGACCACAAAGAGGTGCAAAAAGAGTCGAGGCTGAAAATGTATCCATTTTCGGATCACGAAATATCAATGCAAGTGAATTCCATCCCAGCGTGCAAAGAAGTAATCATCTGTGKTGGTTTACAGCTAGTACCTCAATGCTATTTCTGAAATTATACTATTGTTCATTTCCTTTATTCATCTCTCTTTCCYCAGGAGATGATCATATACTAACACTGGGGCCATTGAAGTGGAATGGGAGAGAGGGGGGTTGGTGGGGGAGTCACCCTGTAGATCAAGTGAATAAACATATCAAAATTAGTAATAAAGAGAAAATGTTTCCTGCATCCATAAACAGGAAAAGTTTATAAAATAACTTCAAGTTTAATTTTGCTTGCATTGGAAAATCATGGTTTTTACTAGATGATATTTATGACCACTTAGATTCTTTGTCTTTAGATCTCTTTACTTCCGATCTCATCAGCAGCATATTGCTGAACTTTTAAAAATATGCACTGTATATATAAAGCTATCACACAAGGATATTGTGTTTCAAAAGCTCTTCATGCAAACATSCACCCTAGGACAGCACAGAGCCAGCACAGGTCTGACAGGGTAAGTTTTTTGGGGTCCTGCCGCATGATAATYCAAAATGGGCTTTCATAACTCAAGAAAAGAAAGAAAAAAAGCCACCAAAACCCCACTACACTGGTTTGATTTTGCTCCTTAAGAACCTTGCCAAACTCCACAGTTTGTGTTATTGCAAATCTAAAGTATTTTAAAATATGAACTCTCCTGCAGCAAACCAAGGCGTGCTCTGAAGTAAAACAGTGTTCCTATTGACATATCACTGACAGCTGACAGCTGTTGGTATTTTTTTTCCCAAAAACTATTTGAAGTCTTTATAATGATGTTTTTTCCACTGACAATGACAATAAAAGTCAATTACAGTATTTCTTTTTCTTTCCTGGCTCTCTTTGAAATGCTGTGTAGAACAAATATTTCTTTGTCAGAAGGCAGAAWCACTGAAAATAATAAGGTAGAAGAAGACACAAAATGGAATATTCATAAGGTGTTTGCATTTGAMATGATCAAACAGCTTCTAATATTACTGCTTTTAAAAACCAAAGTATTCTGGGTCAGCCTGTCATTCATTTCCTAATTCCACTTAAAATTATTATACAATTGAAAAGTAATGTTCAGACCTTTTTTCATTATTTGATGATACATTATGTCCATCTTCTCATAGGAAGTTCAATACAGAACTTCAATATATGTACCCTAATGAAAACRTCCCAGGAATGCTCTGTTCAGGTGGAATCAGCCTCATCCAGCTTTAAACACTTAAATGAGGTGACTAAGTGTGAAACCCAGATGTCTGAAGGAAGTTGTATAACCAGTGAGGGTATGGCTCAGACCATGACTCAATTAATTTAAAATAATACCTTTTATAAAATGTCTAAAGTCAGATAAAATTATCTGGATCATAAAGATTTGTACATGTAAAAAAGGTCGGGATTTAGGATAGAGGCATGTTGACCATGCTTCCCCTCTTGTAGTCCTGGCAAAGTCTCAGGACAAAATATTCCTGCTGATTACMTCTGATATTTGACTCAGTTCAGTTTTACATGAGCATTTATTCATTACTATGGCTGAAAAGTTTTGCTGACCCCTAAAATATTGCACAGGATGTTGGTGAAATAATTTAGAACTAAGTAGATGGAAAAGCATTAGCAGTAAGACCAAAAATATTCCAGCAAAAGAAAAACACTGAGGTTTATTCCAGTCTTGGTGTTTCCAAACACAGATTTATGGYTTCATCTATGGCCTAACTTCCTTCTGAATGCCAGTTATAACATTTGCAGAGCAGATCTGGGAAAAACTGAAATCTCATATTTGGAAAAACTATAGAACAGGGATGTTAAGGTCAAGGCCTTCAAAATAGTTTGATAATTTTTTTCCCTTTTGCCAGACTCAGTTTATTCACTTCTGTTTCTGCAGTGGAAGGAGGCATCTAAAAAAATTAGAACTTTTTAAATGCGTCCTAAATAAGTTTCCGTGGTGACAGAGGATWTCTTTCATAACCTCTAACATGGAACCCAAATCTCCTTACTGCCACCAAGGTATAGTCAAAACACTATGAARAGTAGTGCAAGTGACCCTGTTCTATTTGCCTATGCATCACAATAAAGCTMTTGGCACTCTCTGTTTGGAAGGCTGTTCAGCCAAGCTCTTARATCTTTGTGCCAAGACCACTACGTCTTCCTTAATGTGAGACTGAAGACCAAAGGGTCATCTTGGAACAAACATCTACACTTCTCTGCTGGGGCTCACAAAAATCCCACTTCCTCTAATTCTTCTTGAAACCCGGCAGGCAGTTGTGTTAGTTGCTAACAAAAGCAACAAAAACGTGTCAAGAAGGACTTCCTACCTTAATCCCTTGGGTCTTTGAGGTGGGACAGAAATGAGGAAAGGCAGCAAAATAAGCTCTTCAACTCTAGCAAGACTGAGAAGAATATTTTTTTTAAAGTATTTAGGTATCTAGAAATGGTCACAAGTACCCAGTAGGATTCATGAATCATGCTCCCTGTGAAAAAAAAAAAAAAAATCCTTGTTGGGACCTATTTAACCTAGGGGGCATCTAAATGACCAGGATTTTAGCACACATGGGTGATACCCACAGCAGGACAAACTGCTTTCAGCTACACTGCTGAACATCTGGGGTCACTCTGCTGTGGTCACATGTGGTGATGGCTTTTCTGAAAGATTCTTACAGCTAATGCCATTAAAATCTTACAGGAGGCATCAGCATGTATTTCAGTTCTTTTGCATGATCAGGAGTTAGTATTTAAACTGGAGGGGCTCTTTCGTCACTGAAGGGAAAAGAAGCAAGCACTACAGCCAAGTCCCACCTGTTGCCTCAGAGCATAATTTRCAATTTGAAATGAAGAGATATGAATAACAAAATAAAACTTTGCTGACACACTGCTGACTGCGATTCCCAGAAACACATCTTCCCCCTGGATCTCCCCTTTTTCTTTTCATTTTATAACTCCCAAGACACAAGATATGAAGAAAATCTTTAAATCTTTCCCAGGGCTTTACTCAAGATAAGCCTATACTGCATTCTGCAGTTGTGTGAAWACACTGGATGTTGCTTTAAATGAGACAGGTTAGATTCTGGATTCAGTCACCTTGCAGTAGCACAACGCTCAGTGTGAGCTAATTCTCTCCACTTCTTCAGGATTAATGCTAAGCAAATAAACACTTCTCTGGTTGGGAATACACAAGGAGGAAGTGGCGTGTTTCACCAAAACTGTCAAACAAAAACTACAATGGTGGCCAGGTGGACATTTTTTGAGAATAACAGGTTTCTATCAGAAAGTGATGATTTGCCCTACATGACAAGAGTCCTTAGGAAGACAACAAACTTACTGGTGTTTAAAATGAGAGAAGATAATTTWAAAAAATGGTAGGTCGTTTTTGTCTGTATTATGCCAATTTTTCTGGTATTTTGTATTTCTGTTTGAGTAAGATAGTATCAATGCTCCTTGTACTTCATTGATTTGTTTTTAAAGAACTACTTCACAGGAAATTTAAAGCCCTTCTAGTTGCATTGCAATCCACAGGATCTGATGCATTGTCTTTCCTTCAGTCTCACTTTAGAGACCCATGTGATTATTCTGCTTGTGCTCTCTTTTACAGGATTTGACCCCCAGACACAAATGAAAATTTACTGCACTTACAGAGTTATGGTTTACTAGAACCATAACTGAGTAGTGTGTCAGTAGAAGCTGCCATAGCCTAGGTACTTCCCAGCTTTGTTCAGGTATTATATGGTGGGGTGGAGGTTTGAATGTGTGTTTGAAAACATGATGAAACCTTCTAAAGTAAACAGTGAAAAAATAAAATAAAATTAATATCCAGCCTTGGTTCTTCAACTTCCATAGTAATTCAAAGGCAAGATACCTTCTCTCTAAGCCAGTACACATTGCCCTGTCACACTATTAGCTTTAATAAATAAAGAGGTACTTGAAATACTTTAGGGGTCGTTTCCACTTCTCTGCATTACYGTATGACAATGATGATACACCTCAGTTCACACTCTCAGCTCTGTGGTAAAATAGCCTTTTCTTCATATGATGGAACTTTTTCTTCATGTAGCTGCATGAATGATCTTTTTGYTGCAGATCATAGTWGGTGTCAAGGATGTACAAACATGTAGCAGTAAGGAAGCCCCTGCACCAGCTCATTAGGAGTTGAATTTTCACTGATCTGAAGAGATGCAATCAACCACAAAAGTTACTGAGATATTGCTCAAAGGATTGGTTCTAAGTGTGACCACTATTTTGATTRCTATTGAAACCTGGGACCTCACTGTGGGCACAATCCATAGTCATATACAAGAGAATGTGTGCTCCAACAAAAGGGACAAAATCTTGATCACATATGAGGTGAGTCATAGACTTCTATTTGGCATGACTAGAGACCTTTGCAAGAACTGTGAGTGCAAACTGTTAATGCACTTCTGAGAGAAGGAAAAGAAAGATGTAAAAATAAGAATATGAGAACAAATGTGACCGGGTGGCTTTTACTTCATCTTTTAATTCCGATAAAGACAGCATCATGAGTGCTACCATAATGAAGGCATCTAGGAATAGGAAGGGAATTACAGCCATCTGTAGCTGAGATTGGCAAAGTCAGAAACACTTGTATTTCATTTATTCATTTGTTTAATATTCTATTGCCATTACTCAACCCAAAGAAGACCAGGCTACTTGTTAGCAACATTGTGTTAGATTCTTTGCTAAAAATATGTCCAAATGGGACTGAACTGCTGTTAAAAGGTTAATACTTGYATCTGAAAGCTGAAATTAAAAGGTCCTACAGGTGTTCATAACGTGCAGAATATCCAATCGGACATTAACTGACTTTTTAAAGATATAGAAAAGCTTCAGCTGTCAGACATTTCTATTGTAAGGAAATGTGGGTCAGCAAATACATACAGAACTGCTGAATACCATACTGGTCTCTAATATACTGTAAAAATAAAATGACAGATAAACACACAGAGGAGACTGAAATTCTACTGTTCTTTCCACATATGCTTAGAGACACATTGTCAGTGAAAAATCAAAGTTAAAAGCAGTTTCAGGATGTGTTCTGGTTCCAGTCTCCAAGCAAATTTTTAACAAGGATCTATTTCCTATTATAATAATGTTTTTCCCTCTATAAATTCCTGAGATACCCAGACTAACAATAGGATGTTGTGTGAATAATTACACAAAATTATGTGGAAAACTGAGTGAACACGAGGTCAAATGGAAACTGAAATGTACTGAAAAAGTGCAGAGGAGCTGTGTTCCTTCTGGTATTACTTACRCGATTGATGAAACTTGAAGTGGAAAAATGGTCTCATGTTTCAAATGATGGACATAGATTTTGACAACTAAACTTGGTTCTCTTGACTTTCTGGTTAACCTGAAGTTAATTCACTTTAGTTACCTGAATGATACAGATATTGCTCCTGTCATTTTTGGTTCATACTTARACTGTAAACTCTTCAAGGCAGAGCTCTTCTCACATTATGAATGTGTTCACCAGCTGACACAGAGAGGTCTCTGGCTCCTGGTCCACAATTGCAGTGTTACCAGGCAAAACATCCCAATTCTTTCCTTCCTTTCCCCCTGCTGAAACCAGAGATTTGGCTCACTACCCTTTGCTGTCTGAGAACTRAATCCTCCCTTACTGTACTGAAGCAATGGAAAAGAATCCCATTTCCCTTTMTATGCATGTTCCCAAGTTTAGCCTTCACCACCAAGGAAAAAGATACTTAGATTCATAAAATAGGGTTACAAGGGACCTCTGRAAATCATCTAGTCCACCTGGTCTGCTCTAAGGTTTACCACTAGAATTCATAATCTTTGTTTGTATGTTGACTTTTTGGGGTTGGTGGTCATTTTGGTTTGGTTTTTTTTTACTTTTTGGTAGTAGCTCTTAAATCTTAGCTCTCAGTCAGGATTGGCTTTACACTGAATTTTCTTTTAATTTTAAAGTAAACTGAAAGCTGAGTGTAAGTTGACACAGTTGACTGCATTTTTCTCTCTCTCAGYATTTTATTCCCTTTGTTGTGAAAATTTTATATAAGAAAATGTTTCCACATACAGAGATAGTGACCTCAAGCTTCATCCTTAAATTCTTAGTCTTGTTTCTCATTTTTCATGCTTTTTAAATTAATCATGTTAATTTGTAAAAAGTCAATTGATATAAAGGTAATGGGGTTTTGAGAAAGCTGTTAACACTAATTTGCTTAATTAACAAATCATGTATAAAATCATGCTCACTATAAACACTGCTGTGGAGCAAATGCAATCCATTAAGATTCATAGGAAGGCATCATGTTCTGCTTTGTCACAAAGGTTTAACTGCTGATGAGCAGGGTTTGAATCCTGAAAGCTGGAAAAATGCAGTTTTCTCTTGTACATCCATTAAACTCTCCCAGGCTGCTACTTGGGCTGCTGTCAGCTGCTCTCATCTGTCCTGTGTAGCTGAAGGGGCTGATTCAAATCACAGAGTACCACATAAATTAACAGTCACCATTTGGAAGTTTGGGGTGAGTATGCTGCTTGTGGGACAGGAATAATAAAATCAAGCAGCAGTGTCATCAGGGTATGGTGAAATGGAAGGTGGGGCAGGAGACTGAAGTACAGCACACCAWAACCAGTTCCTCTGGTCACAGAAGCAAAGGATTTCTTCAAATCATTACCACAGATGTAAAGTAGATATTTTATTCAAATAAGCCACCTTGAATTGATGAACCAKTTTACAAAATCCAGCAGTTTCAGTYTATCWGGGCCTTTCTCACTCTGCTAGGTAAGCATGACAGCTCTGCCTGTGAGTCATGAGTTACTGGCCAGGAGAGGGACTGGTCAGAAGCCAGGAACACATTAGAGATTTTCCATTCACCAGGCTGGATTTACTTCTTTTAGAGTGATATTGCTTTAATGGAATGAAGCTGCTCTGATTTATTCTATGAAAGAAATTGCTTTTCCTTCAGCTTCCTTTTGCATTTGATTTAGTGCAACAGTTAGCTGTTGTCCTCTATGATACTGACTGTTCATTAGCTTGCAATAACCACTCCAGTAGTTGACAGGTTTCAGGTCTTGCTGTGCCAAATTCAGACCCAGACTTCCAAGGTTCCCATCCTTGAGTTTTCAGAGACTCCATTATTCAGTTTTGACCAAAGGCAGGATCATCTTTCACAGTTATATGACAACTATGAGGCATTTAGACATGAAAAGAGATGAATTAAATTTCATTTTATGGAGGACACCTTGTAACAAAGACAAAGGCCAGGTAAATTGTATATTGGAGCAAAATTGGGTAGTTCTCACAAACATAGTTCCTAAATAACCATCTCAGATTTCTTAAAGAGATCTGCAAGTATATAATAAGTTATTTACAATTAATTATTTCAATTATCATGGCAGCTGTGATATTCAATACAAAAATGAGCTTTTACATTTTTTTGCCAAAAAATATTTTAAAAATTCCCCTGGCCAAGAGTGTGCAAACTGTTCTATATTACATGGACTTGATTTTATACATTAACAGCTGTGATTTTCTTGTCTATTTACAGTCACCAGACAAAGCTAAACACGAGGAGGGCTTTATCTAGTCAGCTTTGAGAAGCAAGAGAGTTCCTGAAACTGACTGCACATCATTTATTATAACCCATACAGCAGGYAGTCAAGGTCATGGGCACATTCCAGCAGAAGTTTGGTGAAGGCCATACCATTCAAGCTTCCTGAATATTGTTATTGCTTCAGAAATTTTCTCACATGGATGAAAGATATTTAAGAAATAAGCTGACTCCTCCTGAGATRAGTTTGTTAGAGATTGCCCTTTTCTCAAATGGAAGTCTTTCTGCATAAGCTGTATCAGTTCCCATGAGCCCATTTTATCAGTCCCTCTGGTASAACACACACAAAGCCAAGAGAGGATGAAGGCAGGGTTCTTGAAATCTGGGACCCTTGCCTAGAAAAGCCATGAATGCAACTAAGCCAAAGTGATAATGTTGGACAAGGACTCACTACACATCTGGTTTCTGCCTTCCAGCCATCTGTTAAGTGGATTGGGTGTTGGCTGGAAAATCCCAGTTATCAAGASAAAAACAAAGGGCTGTGAAGTGGGAAAAGACAAGTGAGAAGTGAAAAGGCAATAAAAGAGGGAAAAGGCGAATGATGGAAAGTTTATGAAGATCACACTGACATTTTACCAAACCTTTTGCCAGTCAACTATAACTCTTAAGAAGCCAATTGCGTGCARAATTCTCCTCTCAGAGAAAAGACAGCTTTGAAAACAAATTATTTAGATCATGGGAGATGCTGCTAAGAAAAACAGTAGTGACTGGATATTATGCAATATGACCAGGAACAATTAATACAAATTAYCCCTTCAGGCATTCTGCTCTACTGTGTCCAGCATTACTTTACAGAAGTTTTACAGGGGAAAAAATCTAGTCTAATGTGAAAACATATGGAAGGTCCTGTGTGCCTCTGTGTGTGTGTGTGTGTGTATAAATATATATCCATCACTCTGCAGTTTCACTGAAACTGCATTGAGTTACACAAGCCAAAGAGCTGGCTGCCTAAAATGAAAGGGTTATAAAATATAGGCATATTCCAGAGGAAAATGAATATCAATATACTGCTTCTGTGTGATACCAGTTTCATTGATTTTTGACAATAGTCTGTGTATGAATGAGCTATAGTTAATAGCATAGGAAGATATAACCCTCCCTCTCATAAGCATTGCTTATTTGTTACAACACCCAGCTACTGAGTGTGAGGCATCTTCAGCTTCTGGCTGCCATGGAACTCAATCATAGAGCTCTGTGTGCCATGTCACACGAATTGTTTGGGAAATGAATAAAGTGTGCATGTGAGTGTGGGTGTCTGAAAGAAATGCAAGCCTGTCTAAAATTCAGATAATTCTCTGAAGAAAGCCTGCAGATGCTCACCCATACCAGGAAGACAGGCATACAGAAAAACTGTAACATGGCACTCATTTGCTCAGTCTGTACCTCTCTTATACAAATCTCATGCAACTAGCAAGCTTTCACATATATTCTTTGTAGAGCCTTCATTAAAGCAAGTTTAGTAATTGATTAATGTGTTAACAGGACAGAATTATCTTATGACTCCATATTAATGTTCCCTAAGAARGCTAAACATTAATAAACTTGAATATGACAGTAAAACTTTAAGAGGCACAGCACCAGCTGAATTCCTCCTCCTTCAGATCAGATGCTGCAGAATGACTAAACATTATTCTGCTCACTTTATGTAAATGAAGGAGATGGGAAGCTAAACCTTAAGCAATTTAATAATGTCTTGATTCTATGTAATTTAGGATTAACTAACCCTGATTAAGCAAGACCTTACAAATAYATCAACAGCCTGCAATTAACATGCTGTTGGTAAATAGAATCCWAACTTTTGTTTCTCACACTATAAGAAACATGTATAAGTGATTGTTATACTTCTGCTTTGCAATACCTAGCAGTCAAAATAATGAAAACTGGTAGATTTTTAGCAGTTCTGATGTGTCCATAATAAAGTACTGTGAAGAGAAAAAAAAGGYAGTATTTCTAAAAATTTATTAGTGTATATATTTGATAGGTTACASTGCAGAGTCCTCAAGAAACCACATCACCAAAGTAGAACTCTGGAGAAAGCAGRGGTAGTTCACTTTCTAGCAGCAGCTTCAGAATGAAGGGTCACAACTTGGAAACCAAAGTACAAAAAGAAAAGGTGCTCTCACAAGGTGTTTGTAAATTGGCTTTGTCCTGTTAACAGAGAAATCTGCTTCACCTTTCTTGGAGAACTGTATGGGACAAGAATACAGGATTTCCCATCGAAGACTGCTGGAGCAAGGATCTTCAATCCCCTTTCCAGCAAAACCCAAAACCCATTCCCAAAGAAAGCTGCACCCAAGTGGGTGCTGCTGCACTGGTGCCAGTGCACCCAAGAGCTTCTCTGACAGAAGCTGCCACCAATGATGCTTTAGATCCCAAAGTGCTCCCCATCCAGCCTTCCAGCTGTCCTCCTTGAGTGCTGCAGGTCTGTTCACACACCCTTTCACAATKCCTTTCTAGCAGCTGAACAAATGACTGACCTCACCTCCCTCCAGCTGTGCTGCACMGCTTTTTCACTCTCCTTATCTCTGCCTGCTGAACTGCTCATGTGAATTCTCTTGTCTCAGGCAAAAGGAACTGAGGTTAGCAAGGACTAGCTGTTTAAAGTGCTTTGGAAAATTCAGATMATTTTAACTTAAATGGATGAAGAAGCAATTCTTACAAGCAGCTGAGCTTGCCAGTCACCAAAGACCTTTAGCTTGGGTAGAAGTTTTAAGGAAGTTGTACTGACACCTAATGAAAATGCCATAGCACACTTCCCAGATACAAGAAAAATGGGTAGAAAGCAAGGGACTGGAATTGCAGAAGGAGAGCCAAAAGTAAGAAGTTCTGACAATATAYAATTTTTCCTTTTTAAGCACTTGATTCCCCAGAAGCACTCTGCTTTGCTACAGACAGCCTGAATAACCAGGAATGAATGACAATACCTCCCTGCCAGTCAGACTCCTGCTTTCTGAAATACTCACTTTCTATCTAGAAGCACTCAAATCATGAGCAGCACARTTARCATTGGAAWAAAGATCCAAGTYATGATGCYTAATTTCAGTTATTGGTGTCTTTCYCTTTCCTCTTGTTAGTTAGTGGCAGTTCTTAGGTGATGTCTCCACTTTATAGAAGTCATGTTTTTTTTGAAGTTAAAATGATGGTGATAAAGACCAGTCTGTAAAAAATCGATTATCAATAAGAATCACAAAGATCATTCAGTAATACTAATAGAGGCTCATCTGTTAAATCCTTTGGGATTAGAGTTGGTCTTCGGTGTTTTTCTTTAAATAATAAAATTATTTATTTTTTTATTACCAGAATTAAACTTTTTTCCTTGTCCCTGGTTTTGTTTGAGTTTTTTTTTTGATCCCTATGCGAATTGATTAGCATGGTGTATACTGTATACATAATAGTATCTGGTTTTTGCCTGACTTTCCAAGCCCTTTCCCAGGATGTTTACTTGGCCAAGGGCCTTTGTCACCTTCCTTTTTTTGGATCTGAATGATCAAAATCTAAAGCAAAAGAGAAGATCTTAATGTTTCCCAGTGTATTAAGAAAGGGGCCTCACAAAGTTCTACTGTGAGGAATCAGATGTAAAGGAAAGGAATCAGAAAGGAGTAACAGGTCATGAAGAATTATGGGTTCACAGTTGGCTGTCACAAGAATGTATGACAGCTGAAGACTTTATTAATAAATTCAGAAAGCATTATCTCGAGTTTATTAAGTAAAAAACCCAATTACCTAGTTTGAAAAGAATAATCTAAAAATATCCCTACTTCTCCAAAGGATTCTTTGGTCTACTAGCAGAAAACTTTCAGGAGCAGCACATTTCCATTTCCTACATCTTCTCCATAGGATACAGACAAGCTAGTCTCTTAACATTTAAACTCAGACTAAAAACAACCCAAACAAACAAACAAACAAACAAAGGTGGGGGGGGTGGTGGGAGAATAAAAGAAGAATCTGCCTAATCTGCTTCCTGGCTTTGGCCACCAACCTATACTCACTGAGGGGAGTTGCATGTAAATGGCCAATAAACAGATTTAACAATTGCMTGTGGTCAGCCTCGTGCCAGACACACAAGTGGCTGGTGCCAGTGCTCGTGCCCTGCACTCACAACACACAGCTGAGAAGCTGAGGGAGCTCTGCCCTCAGAGTGAGGTTTGGCAGCCTGTCAGCTGTAGAATTTGTAAGCTCACATTGTCAGAACTGCACTATACCATACCACATGGAGACTATTGCTTTCCTTGGTCTAAGATACGTTCATGGATGAGTGATTATCTGGAAACCTATTATAGCTAATTCAGAATTATAAATATTAGAAAATATTAGAAAAAATATTAGAATTTTTCCCTTAAAAATAATGTCAATAATTGAAAGCAGTTTTTTAACTCTTGAATTTCTTCTCTGTATACATTGTAAGAAGACAGAGAATAGTTCTCACTGAGAAAACTTGASAACATAAAACCCATACATAGTCCCAGCTTTTATCTTTTTCTTTTTTGGTGTTTTCTARTTCTTCACTGAATCTCTTTTTCCCTTGGGACACACAAGATGGTAAGAAYGTGTGTGCAGTATGGCAGATCAAATAAAACTGTATTTAGTGCTTTTTATTTCCTTATATGATTTGTGTAGTGTGTAACAAACAGTAAATTTTACCTAGATCCAGCATATATCATGTTAGAGCAATCTATTCCCTGTTCTCTTCATTCCCAAAATGACAGTGTGGCACTGAAGGCTCTGGGAGTTTTACCCTTKCCTTTCCATATTTTATGCGAACTGTAAACATGTTACTATCTGCACAGTGATAAGTAATCCTGATAAATAAGACTGGTTTTCAGCCTGGTTTTAAAGCAGTATTTTCCAGTTAGAAAAGACTGTAGAATGGACTTGAAAGGTTAAGCTCCTAGATATAAGTCTTGCAAATGTGGAGTCTATTGTGCACAGATTCCCAAGTATCCCAAAAGATTCATAGAAACAGGGAAGAGGAAGGGCAAAATCTGACTTTGAAAGTCACAACAGATTTGAATATAGGAAAGGCACAAAAAGAAATCTAAAGCATCCTTCCAAACTAGCAGAACATGGCACAGTACAAAGCTGAAGTTGAGGCTCTGATTCAGAGCTTTGCMGCTCAGACAGCTTGTGTTGTGGTATTAAAAGGGTTTCATTGGGAATACAGAAATCACTGCTCTCCCCCCCTGCCTCTGCCCATGGGACACTAATGAATTCATTTGCTATTAATTTCAAGAGGTCACCAAAAAGCTAAGTATCCACCATGACTGTGGTGTGAAGACGTTTGCAAGAAAGCTTTCAGGAATTCCCTGATGACACCCAGGACAAACTATCAAGTGCTGCTCAAGAGACTGCAAACTACTGATACCTCCATTCTGACCTGCTTCAATTCATCAACAATTTCACTTGCTCATGTACTGCACTGCACAGAGGAGGAGAAGGCAGCAGCAACAGCAGGGGACAAAAATTGACTCAAAGTGTGGAGCCTTCCAAGCAATGAGAATGTTTTTGTTTGGTTTTGGTTTGGGCTTTATTTTGTTGAAGCAGAAGGAATGGCACAAATAAACAATGCAGAGCATTGTGGGTCAGGGWGGAAAGGGGCAGCACCCTCATGCARAGTGATGCAAGTGAWAAAGATGAATATTCTCTTCCCTTAAGTCATCCTTCACAGGCACACAGGCTACTGCAGCTGTCCCACTATGCTAAACAGTTTGCTATGTAGAAGATCATGTTCTCTTTTAGTAGTAAGGAGAGCACCTTTGYAGTGCCTCAGCCTCCTGGGGTGAAGTGTCTGTTTAATATATCCATCTTGTTGTACAGAGACTGGAGATCCTATTGAACTACCAATGGTTCTTTTCACAGTAACCTGCAGAGACAGGGACCTCTCCTTTCTACAGACCTGCAAGCCCTTTCACAGATGATGAGTGAGCCTATTCCATGTGCAGTGTTACCTTTCTTTAAATAAAAACATTTATTACTTTGTAGTGTCTGTATAACATTGTCCATATTTTGGTGAAAGTGTTCTTTCTTTGTAGTGTTCTAGTGCAATCCCAAGTGTTGTAAAATATTAAAAAAAAWTTTAAAAATCCAGATATAAGCCACAGCAACTGAACCCCCAATGGATAATTTTTAACTGTCTTTGGACATTACAACACATTCCCATCCCCCTTAAAAAAACAAAACCATTTAAAAGATAAACAGATAGCCAAACAAGCAAAAATCCCCAAAATTGTCCATGCCATTTACCCCCTGTAGGATTACTCACTCTGCATCTCATGGAAAATGAACTCTTAAAGAGAGCATGAAGTGCTGAAAGGAACCCWGTGTCTAGGGAACTGGAAGCTACACTTAAATGGATGGCCAGAGATTTTAAGAAGAGTKTATAAAACATTTCCATACAGTGGGTAAAGCAAAAGCTGCCCACACCCAGTTTCTGATGCCAAGAGTAGAAGGCCACAGGAGGTTGTTTCTGAGGTGTTATTTATATTGGATTTTAAAATGGTCTGAGGGGACTGAGGGTTGAGCTATCAATTATGTAACTGTAAACGAAGAACCTTTGGGAAGGGAAGCAGAAAATTGTGTACTTAGAGAATGARCAAGACATTTAGGAGAGGTTCAAGGTTAACTCCTTTCCTTCACTCCTCTGAATTCTGCTAAGAGTTCACATCACGGTACACAGCCCAGGGAACAATTCTGGAGCCACAGGAAAGCAATTCCTGAAATTGTGATTTGCTCAGCACCTCGAGGGATGTAGCAGGAGCTGTTGCAGGAGGAAGGAAAGGGCAAATACAGTCCCTAGCCCACGGAGACCACGTTGTAGCCACTGCAATTCAACTGCCATGAGCTTTGTGTAAGGCTGTTGTAAGGCTTGCTGTCAATGGGCCTCAGACTCATAGCTACTGTCTTACTGCCACTACTGCTGGGAGTGTGAAAACAGTGCACAGCTGTTGTGTAAATGGGAAATATGATAAGAAATTAAAACAGAAACTACTCAGTCTGAGTGTAWCTGTGCAAGAGCAAATAGAGAGAGACATGGTAAATTTTCCTCCCCAGCTGTAAATTCGCAAAGTAGAGCTATCTAGTAGTTTCCCAGAAGCTGAGACAAATCCACTTGAAAAGTTTTTCCTGGATGCATCTTGTGGCTGCTGGAAACATTTAACAGGGTTTTCTTAGATACACATGCAGGAAGCAGTGAGATGCATTGCAAACCTTTCTYCTCCCTCTTACCTATTTTGTTTCTAATATCTAGCATAAAATTTAAGATGTGCCTTTCCACCCCAAAACACCATTTGCTATCCTGAGCACCTCAGCCATTTCTTTCAGTTGATTAAATCCTGCTTCTGCCCTTATCTAGAAGCACTCCAGTTTAGCCAGGGCTTTATAGATGGCTGCTGAGGCAGCAGGCAGCTGACTGGGCAGGGAAACTGTCYCACCTGCTTCCCACTTCTTTCCTTAGCCAAGCTGCAGGAAAAAGAACAGGGTCCTACTCTGGCATTTTCAGCAGGAAAGTCTGAGACCTTATCAAAGTAACACTTATTTTACCACTAACTGCAGCTCAAAGGTCARGAAAATTCCCCACAGACAYTGCATCAGACCCTCCATGGAGGGAATAAATTGTGGGAGCACTCAGCAGATTTGGGAAGTTGTGTCCATTTCCTGCAGGGCAGCAGTCAGGGMAGAGAAGATGTGGAGCCCTGACATGCAGAGAGGAGAAGGTGAGGAGATAGTCTCTGTTTGGGTTCTGGGTTCAGATGTTAGGGGGTGGCAAGGATAACACTGCAGGGTTAAGACAACAATTTCAGAGCCTGCACAAGGTGATCCAGCATGTTAGGACAAAAGACTCTTGCTGGACGCTTCCTCTTTGAGTCAGAAGATGCTCTCACTCTGTTTTGAAACTATTGCATWAGAGGGGCATAGATCATGGAAAGGATGTGCTTGTCCTCCTGTATATTCTAGAAACTGCTTAACATTCTTCTGCCTTATATTAATGRAAGTACCAGGCCTGACACAGACACCAAAATGATCACTTCAGGTAATGYTCATGGGGAACTAAGTGACRAGTTCAAAACAAATATACRTTTTCCTCTCTGGCTAATTGATTTYATTTTTACCCTGATGGAGAATATGAGGGGTACAGTAGACACACATATTTAATTGAAATCAATGGTTTGGTGTTTCAAGCTACATGACCTAACTCAGAACTCAGTAAAGTCAATGGCAGWCTTTCCATTCACTACAGTGGGCTTTGGATGAAATCCATGCAGCTGAAAGTGATGACATCCACTTTCATATGCAATCAGAGTCTGCAGTTTCTAAATGTATTACTATAATTTTCTTGCTATGTCTCTTTAAAATGCTGTTTATTCACCATGGTGTTGTGTAATATCTAGATATATTAGTGTTAAAACATTGCTCTCCCTTTTAAAACCTAAATTATTATGTTTCTTATATAAGCAATTTTAATGAAATCAAATAATATACTTTATCAGAAAATGAATGCTGCTTTTCTTTAGTTTTCATCATTATATAAAAATTGTTCTCTTGTTGAAAGGTTGTGTTTCACTGAATGTTTAATAATACTTATTTCCAACTGTAGAATTATAATTAATAACAGTGATGACCTTTGTATAAGGTATTCTAATTATATACAACCTCCAACATATTCAGTATCCCAATTCTTTGATCATCTAGACCAGAACATGCCATTGCAGACTAATTGCTTTTCCCTCCCACATGGGCATTGCATTCCTCAAACATTGGCAGTAGAAAGAGCTTGGATGCATCACAATATTCACCCAGTCCCAGGAGCACCTGGAAGCACTCCCAGGTCCTGTAACTTAGACAAAGGCATAAAATTTCTTTGTTCTCAGGCTTGAATTAAAGCCTGTGGTGCTACAGACTACAAAAACCCTMCACAATGCAAGACTCTCCCCAGCCAGAGGGTTTGCAGTCTAAGGAAGAGGGGCCAAACCAGGCATAYACAGCTGGTCTCAGGAGCACTGGCCAGAAAGCAGCAGAACAGCAGCTGAGCTACTGTGATTCTGTCATAAATGAGAGGTTTAAGCAGGATTTTGAAGGTAAATGCTGCTGAAATCCTGTGTAGGTCCCTCTGCTCTGGGTGTCACTTTGTCACTTTGAGAAAGGTCCATTGTGTTTATCGTAAAAGACAAAAATAGTTTGTACTAAAATGCAGCCTCCTTTTCCCACATAAAATAATGCAAAATTTGTGAAATTTCAGCAACTTTCGCACTCATAATGATTGTTAATCCATGAACACAAAAGATTAACAATTACAAGGAGCATTAATTAATTAAAAATAGGAGAATGAATACCTTTGTTTGAATGAATAGGAACAGGGAAATGCCAAGTATTTAGTCACTGACATCCTGGGCTGGACTGGTGACCTCTAAACCTTCCTCACAAAAACGGCAGAGCAGCTTTATGCTCTAGCTGTCTAGAACAGAATGACTGCACAAGTGTCTCCTTATTCTCCTTGGAAAGYACACAATACCAGGGCATTGCCAGGTAGACCACATGAGCTGGCTAAAATTAAATGCAAACTCTAATAATGGCTGTCAGAYAGGAAGACAGTAACAGAATTAGCAGAACCTGGATTTGTTCCATTTGTCACTGAAGCTGCCTCATCAAATCAGCAGGAATTTCAAAGCCTGGTTTGATTGAAAAGATGAGAAGCAAATTTTGGCTAAAAAAACAACACCCTTTCTCCACTGAAACAGGGGTTGTTGGAGAAGTGATGAATATCTTGACCCTGTCTGCAAGGTCTTTCTTGTTACACATCTGTTCAGAATATACCCAGGAGTGTTTGCCTTTTTAGAGGTGCTGACAAGAACACCCAGCTTTGACAGGAAATACCTACATGTAAATTGTTGTTCTGAGTCYCACAGAATGGGGATTTCCATCCAGATGTGCTCCAGACTGCAAGGAGCCCTGTGACCAGCCAGGGCATCTCTCAAAGGGTGCTCAAAAGAAGACTTGAATTGAATCACCCAGTTACAGGGGAAGGTCTGACACTGGGCAAGTGCTCAGCCAAGTGAAAACCTCTTGCAATGTCCCACTGCCTCAGTGCACCCTTGGACAAGCAGGAATGCAAGTCAGATTGCAGGATGCAAAACTGGCAGCTTCAGGATGATCTTTCAAGGCACAGAGACATTTTGGGTTTGGATGGGGTTTTTTGATATTAATGTGATTATTAAATGTAAATTAGTATTGGATGGTAACAGATCAGGAAACACTAACTAACTCTTTGTGCTACCAAAWTCTCCTCTTTAGGCATTTATTGTTAGGATTAATCAAGCTAGTGGAGGGATGATCAGACTAGCAAATCTACCTTGCATAAACATTTTAATTTCTGCTTAGTTTCTATAGAAATATTAGAAAACAGAAATAAATTACCAGTTGTTAGAAGCCCTTCTAATCTACCAGATTAGAAGCCCTTCTCCTCCTTTATAAGGCAGTTGTTTGCAAGCCAAACCAAATATGCAGGTATTATGTGTAAGAAATTAACTCAGGTGCCAAAGACTGAAATTTTGTGAAGACAAAAAGCCAAATGARGATAACTTTTTCTTCCTATAAAGGAGCACAAATACAGCTGGCAATGTAACCCTCAGCAATACCTACTCCTCTCCCTTGCTAAATGAAGATAGAAAAGGTAGGACTGAAAAAAGAAGCACCTTCAGCATAGGGACGATTTATGGACCAGGACTTGTAAATTCACAGTGATAGATATATATTTTTCATCTTCTTCAYCTTAAAAGTAGGAAATAATAATGATTTTGCTTATGTGGCAGGAAGAAATTAACTGCCACCAGAAATATGATATGTACTTACACCAGTCATGAATCTGCCRCACAGACTTGTCCTGTTCAGCTGAATGTGTGCCCTGATGGCCAAAAGATCTCTGCCTGCTGGAGTTTMAAGAGGTATCAGTAATTCAGAGCCTGGCAGTTTTCAGTCTTTTCCTAGAGTGTATGAATCTGGAAAAATCCTAGGAAACACTGAGCTGCTTGCACTCATGACTCTTGGCTCAGAAAKATGGTAGATAGCACACAAGTCCCATTGAAGGCTGCTCTTAAAAATGTGAAAAGAGTTCAATTGCTTATAAGACCTTGTTTAACATTTAGCAAAAAATATAGGAAAAGCATATTGCCCCTTCTTGGGGGTAAGATGGCAATGGTGTGAAGAATTTTACACTTGAAAACTTGGTTTGTAGAGATTTTTAAATTAATAAAAATAATTTTCCCATCTACACAGAAAACAAAAATACTCCAAATGATCKAATGACCTCAATCAAATTATATATTTGTATTTCCCTAAGAATAGGTGATGGGGTTTTGTTTGTCTTTTTCCTCAGAATTTCAACTGCAATGAGATAAGAATTCTTTTTTTGAGAGAGAGATAGAGAAAGAAGCCAGGAAATTGAACAGTAAACTCAATCAGATAATGCAATATAAAGAAATGACTCATGACTGGATGAATGAAATAAAAATAACATGTTAATTGGAAAGAAAATCTGAAAGGATTATTTCCCAAAGGAAACAAAAGCAGAAGTACAGACCTATACAGACCTACCTGTGAAAATGCAAGGCAGGAGGACAGGTGAAGTTAAAATTTGCCAGTCTGGGATGGGATATTTACTTCCATGGAAGATAAAAGTAGTCTATATTGAATTAAAACTAAGCCCTGATAAATCAGTTAACAACAAACATCACCCCAGAAAGGTCAATCCATGAGAAACTTATGCTGACTTTGACATCGCTAAGAAACTTACCTAGATAGTAATGTCTGGCTTTGATTTTGTACCTGCTCCCATCCAGATTATGTTYCTTGTAAAACTCAGTGCTCATTTTGCATTTGCAATCATTCAATTGCCATGCAAGAGTGTGGGGAATACACAGACTACCCCAGGATTTTTCCCTCATTCATTAGCTAGTTTTTCCAAGATATTTTTGGAGAAATATATAGACCAATGCTTACACCAAGCTCTTGGCCTAAGACACTGCTGTAATTGTTCTGTAATATTTCAACAAACAATATGAAAATAAGTTTTGATTCCTACATTGCAATTGCCTGAGAAGGTCCACAGAACAAACAATTACTGATAAAATGCTTTAAAATGCAATCAATAAAAAAGATTGACTTCATGACTTCTAATTAAATTAATTGGTAGGTGAGAAAGATTGAGAACAGATTCTCAAACTTATTTTCCATTCTTTGCAGTGCCCAAAATATCTTGCCATTGTATTCCTGTGCACTTGCTAATAATAAACTATCATAGCATATTAAATAAGAATTTAATCCTAAGACATGCATGTCTCCTTAGGGTCTAGCTAGAGCTCCTTCAAACAATACAATGCACAAAATAGGACGTGTTGTATAAAGAATGCATATATGTTAATTTTTAGCCAAGGCATGGAAAGTCTTATTTCTGCATATTTGACTAAGCTGTTCTGAAAGTAATTTTAATTTAAGGTCAGGAGTTATGCATTTTACACAGAGGTCAGGAGAAGCAGTTCAGGTAAACTTTTTATTTTATATAAACTATTTAGTATAGAAAATTAGCAATTTTCTATATTATTGAATTTATACAATAATTTTTAACTTCCTATTTTTAAGAGCAACCATTTCCACCAGTTTCCAACACTCTCCTAAATGGAGAAAAACATTTTCACCTGCAAGTGTAGGATGGAATAAATTACTGTCTTCTGAATGCTGAATAAATTGATCATCTTGCCAGTGTCAGAATTCTTGGASTTTACAGAGGTTAAAAAAAAGCCCCACATTTGTTTTGAGAGAAGGCACTGCTGCATAAGCAACAAWCACTGGCACTTGGTGCAGAGCTGGYAGTCTGAATTCTGAAAACTGTTGCCAATATAAGAAGCACAGTAATTCCCTGTGCCTCATCGAGGTGGACTCGAACAGTTTTGTTTTTCCTAAGCATTTCTGGTGATCCAAGGGAAATTCATTACTTTACACACTTTATTTGCCTTATTTATTTGTCTGCTTATTTGTATTGTACTAAGGAAGCTCATTGATGTAGGTGTTTACAAGAAATGTTTGCAGAGGACTGYAAATCAAATGAAGAGAGACACCCTGCAAGTTCAAGCAAACATGCAGGGSCTGTGTTTTTCAGCACTCTCTGGGTCACACAGAGGTGATGAATCTTCTTCATTAAGAAATATCTCAAGAGAAAGGTTTTATAGCCCAGCTGGAGGGTGTAAGTGCCCCCATGATCCATCACAAAGGAATCCCACTTCCACTGTTTGGCCAAACAGACAGTCTCTTTGTACAAGCTAAATAGGATCAGTTTAGAAAATTGTGTTTTTTCCATGTCTTCTCCTATACCTGAATGAACATTTTTCCCCGGAGCAAAGATTATTTTGGAAAAATTGTATGTTCCCCCAGGGATCTGGAAATCAAGAGAATATTAGCATCTGAGTCATTGATCAGTCACAGCTGGGCACACCAGATCCCATGGTATTTTAACCACATGAAAGACTGAAGTTCCTTGCAGAGGAATTTGAGATAAGAGGAAAGCCTTAAGGAAAGTATCTTTCAGTCATGTAGAGCTACCATTCCTGTAGACTAGAGCACAGTATGGTATCAGCATGAAATGAATCCAACCAGTCTGACATTTCCAAACTGCACTTTTTCATATAATTTTATCCCTATGAAAARTTTTGGTATTTCRGTTTTATTTTTTCCTGACTCAGGASAAAGCGTCAAAATATCAATCTCTTTTGGGGCAGAAATTAGATTTTATATTAGCTTTTTCATGAAGACTGACACCTCMTTTTCTTATTTGAATCATCTCTATTTTTACCTTCTCCCATTCAGCCTCTGGAGAAAAACAGTAGAACAAAGCATTTGGGGGTTGATACTTTCATTTYATATTCTCAGTTCACATGTAGTAGTTTGGATTTAAGAGGTTCAGTCTGTTTCTTTTCATAAATCCTGCTTTAGCTGGCTACATTAGAAGGCTCAGGATATCCACTCTGCTGCTGGGAAGGCTCACCATTGTGTGTAGAAGTTAATAAGTTCAGCTCTGTAAAGACCACCCTTGGGGGTATTCCACCAGGAAACTGTAGTAAAGAGCACACAGGTCTCAAAATGCTTAAATATCATTGAGAATCCAACAAAAGTATTTAAGCTGTGTGCTCTAGTGCCTTTCTGAGCACACATTTTGATAATTTCATATCCTACTGGAACCCACTGGAGGCATGTTTTAATTTTGACTGTAGCATTTTGCACTGCCTGTTACACTGGGCTGGAAACAGACTCTTTCAGTGCAAGAGGAAGATCCACTCCATCTCAAATTCATATRTTTCAAAGGGAAACCTTTCCAAACACAAAAGTAAGAGGTCTAAATTATAAATTATACTCTTCCAAATAAAAAAAAAAATATCCCTTGGTCTCATAAAAACAGGTCCTTAGATCATTAAAATTTCCAGCTTTGGAGCTTGTGAAAAACTTGAATCAGGCAGAGCCAGATTACTCTGTCTACAGGGTGGTTTCCCTTTCTCTAAAGTGAGAGTATGTACACAATAAGGTTTGAAGGGGGAACAGAGGTAWGTAGGGAAGTCCTTTGCTTCATGGCCAAGTCAAATTTGATATTTCTCATTTTAATACCCTATTCAGGGAATTTTCAACTCTTTGATGCAAGTTGTTATTAAAGTGTGACCTTTCAAAGCAGTGTAGGAAAAGTCTCCAGAATATCATATGGATCTTGGAAGGGGGAAAGAGCAGTATCTGTGAAAAAAACCAGTAGATTTGTGACCAGCAAAAAGAAAGGAAGTTGCCTTCATTTGGATTTATGCCATCACTTTGAACAATGTGCCCTCTCAGATGCCTRATAAGCAATAAGCTCTTGCTACAGCCTCTCTCATGGGAGGAAAGCAAATGGGTCTCTTGATTTTTACCTGCCTTTCCATTTTCTCACTGTAGAATATAATTTCCTTGAGACCTCTGTACTACTGTCAAGAATGTGGTTGAAATTGCCCCGTCAGCCCAATMTTATGGTGGAAGAGGGACAAAATCAGACATTTAAGCAGTTATAGACATATTGTTTCACTCACACTCATGCATACAGCATGATCAAAGAAGCCATATTTCCTTAGGAAAACAGCCTAAAAATAAATGCAACACTACTTTTCTGACAGCCATTTGGAGCTTTGGCAGGACAAATTGTTTTATTCAATAGCATTTCATACAAGGAAAAATAAGCTACAATCTTGCTTCCTATACTCCATGAGGAAAATTAATTTGGCCTCTAGGCCTCCTTGCTATTAATCTCCATCAGGTACCCCTGCCAATGCACCCCCAGAGGCCATGATCCCACAAAAACACYTATGCCCATGAGCAGCCCTATAGATTTTAACTGTCACAGGCTCAAAGCTTAGCATTCCTGAGAGATCACTGTCATAGGAAGTTCAATTTTTAATAAAATATTGAGAAGATAGGTTTGGGCTACATGCATCACCCAGGGACATGTTAATGAAATCCTCTCAAGCTGCCCATTCTACTCAGAGGCAATTACACACCAGAGGTGAAGGCACTGGGGTCAGTAACATTGGGTTAGGAGGGACTTGCCCTGTACCTACAGRACATCTAAACAGTGCACTTGGCAAAGCCCTTGCCAAGCTGAGATGGGAAAATAAAAGCTGGAAGACTGAGAGTTGAGTCCAGCTCTGAGGCCCTAAGTAATGYCACAGATACAATAAAGGAATCAAAAGATGTATATAATGAATTTCTGCTCTGCCAGCTAAGAGCYGTCAATCAGGTGGGTGGGCTTTTTCCCAAGCTAATTACACTTCAGAGCTGATTTAAAATCCACAGGTTTATAAAGAAAARGCTTTGGTGGGATTATTTTCAGAGTGATCAAGGTCTTCCGAAAGCCTAAGAAGTCAAGAATGACACTAGAAAATATATTATAAGCTGGCTGCTGCAATTACAAATTATGCAAATCATGTTCTTTTGAACTCATAATTCCTGTAATATTAGGCACTAATTTAGCTATGTGTGGCTATTTAATTGTGCAATTTTTGCAAGAATTTCATCTCTTTTCACGGAACATATAGTTAGATGAGTAATCTCAATATTTTGCTTCCCAATTAAAGAGTTTTCTAGAAAAAAATATGGATGATACTGCACTTTGCTTAGCCAGCCAACCTATACCAACAGTATTGTGGTACAGCTGTGGATGCAGGTAAGTGAGAGGTCTCTAAGTTGAAAGGTTGCCAGTGAGAGACAGAGTAGAAYCCTTTCAAGTCATACTTCAAGGTCTCAKGAGRGAAAAGGGATGTCTATTCCTTTTTCTACTTCCCAAATGTCTATATGTGCCACCAAAGAGGCTCTTTTTAGCTTTKCTTTCGTCAATTAAGCAGGCAAAGYCTTCTCTGTAACAGATCCTCAAAGAGTTTGGAAATATAATAACAGCACTCATTTATTGATTGCTTTGATCAGATACYAGGCAGGAGGGGAGAAAACCTCAACATTCACATCAATAAACAACCTGGAGCCTCTAAAGCCATACTGAGTGAGCTTGAGAACTAACTATGAGACTGAGATGCTCAAAAAAGAAAGCTTATGACAGCAAATCAATGTAAAGCCTTGTGGTAAAGATGCTGAAGTAAGAAAAGGAATGTTGGGTCACCGTGAAAAGAACTCTGGGCTGCATTAAAATAATGAGGCAGCTAATAAAGGAGACCATTTCCCCCTCTCCAAATGATTAGAGAGGAAGCTGTGAGTGACAAGGCCCAGGACAAGGGTCAGGCCTAGGCTGAATCGAGGCACTGATTTTGCTGCATAGTTCTGACATCTGACAAGTGGCTGAYGCCTAGACAGGCACTAATGGTACCTGAAAGCAGAGGGTTTGGATGAGCTCTATAGGGCTATGTGAGCTTTTTATGCTGAAATTGTTCCTGGAGTGCTTGTAGTATAGATACACTGGGGAGAAGTCCAGAAAAAAAAACACATGGCAGGAGATACACAGTCCTTTATTGAAGRTTATTAAGAGAAAATGATAGGAAAAGGCTTTCAACTGAGATGAAAGGAATGCTTCCTGGAAGAAACTGAAAGACATCCCACTACCTTAATAGTGTTTTTTGAAAGAGCCAGGCTGTGACACAGTCAGTGCCTGAGAATTTTAGCCTCTATTACGTGCATTGTAAACTGTAAGGTAGAGCTGCCTTATTACACTTTTAAAATTCCATTGATGTGCTTTTCAAAAGCTCCATTTCTTTTGCAAATGTAAATACACAAGATGTTTTTAGAAGTCTAGTCATGCCCTTGATACAASTGACTCTAAATTCTCAGAGGGAAATCTGTTAAGTATGCAGATCCACAGTAACCTCAATTGATACTCAGCCCTAAAGTGCATAAAAGGTACAAGACCTAATACCAAAGACAGTGAACTCAGGGTCTGAAATGGTCATGAAATTAAAGCGAGGCTCAATGAGTCCTGGAACARTAACATTCCAAATTCTTGGAGTGTGTTACAAAAGAATCCTTAATCTTCATGTTCAGACTCACAGGAAACTCTCATCTTAGCTCTTTGGAGGTATTTGGGAATCAAACTCATCAGTGTAAGACTAAGGTTTACTAACACTTCTTGAGTGGAAGCACAGTTAGGAAACATGCACATTTGTTACTGTCTGGTTRTAGTCTGTGGGATCTTTAGTTGTGGATGTTTTGTCCCTCAGCAGAAGGTTATGTAAACTCTCTATGATTTACTAAATGGGTACAGGCCTGCCTGCACATTCACAAGGAATCACAGATAGAGTAGCAAAGATGACCACTTGCTCATTTTGCTAAAGCCAGCTTGGAAGGAAACAAGTAGTATTTGAACACTGGAGCCACCCAAAGATTGATTTGACCTGGAATTTGTGTCTCGTAGACTRTCTTTGGCATAAAAAGCTCTGGCACTGTGGCAGAACTGCCTTGCAATCTCGTTCTCCTGCAATCTTGGTCTCCCAAATACTTTCTGACCTTCTCCAAAGCTGGGACAAAGATAGATTATGCACAGCTGTCCACTTCTGGAAAGAAGATCTTGAGGTCTCCAAAATACCCAAAATAAGTTAGGCAAGTGCCAGACAGACCAGTGAGCCCACAAATGATCCACCTTCCCTGAGGCAGGGACTCAGCCTTGGAAGGTGCAGGCTCTGACCAAAGCTTTTTCCTGCAGTTCAGGCACAGACAATCCACACTGCATGTGAATACCACAGTGCCTAAAACCACTGGAGATGACAGAGCAGTTTCCTACTCATGCAGGATACAAATRGATGCTCTTTTCCCTCCAGCAGATTAAACAGAAACAATGAGCATGTGAGCTYCATTTCCCGGGGAAACAAGGCTAAGAGTCTCCTGTGAACTGCTCATATTCAAAAGTAGCAAGTTTTACCAAATCCTGTTGCTAATGAGGAAAACATTCGTTACAAGTGCTTTCAAAAGTAGCAGTATGATTTTCCTCCCAAAAATGGGTATCACTGAAAAGCACTGTTTGTAGATATTTGGTAAATGCTTAGACCTTTATTTTTTAATTCCATAATAAACTCAATGTAGAAGCTGATGAGCCAGCAGGGCTGTGATACTTTTTTGCTAATTATGTGCTAAGTTATGAAACTAATAACTGTTTTTAATAATAGTGAGGAGGAGGAAGCTTACATTTAGAGACCACATTAAAATTTGCACAGGTAATTGGATGGTATGGGAATTCAAGATAAGAATAACTTAATTAAAATGAAATTTTAAAACAAATGACCCAGGTTGTTTTCAATCCATTCACACCACCTTGAAAAAATAATTCACATCTCAGTGTAAGGGAGACATAGTGATAACTGGATGTTATGACTACAKTTGAGGAAAGGAAGTAGGCAGAGGATAGCTATATAAATGAGGAAGGACCACTGGAGAAGCAAATGACCTCTAAAAGAGTCCCCTAAACCAGGCATTCATAATACCTTATTTTCTTTGACTCCCCTCAATTTTTTTCCCTCTCCACTGGCTACTTTCGTGTAGACCATCCTCACCAGAGCAAATTAGCCTTGTACTTGGCAGSATCAGGTCTATATTCCCCTGTTCTCACCCAGCTTCAGAGCTAACACCATCTCTCTTCCAACTCCTAATAAATCATATGCATTAGCTAGCAAAAAGTCCTGCTGTGTTTTCACTACCCAMGTTCCAATTTGGAAAGTTTTTTTCTCTTGGTCTCTACATATTTTACCTCATCATACAATACTCTTCAAATACCTATTTGAAATATTTCTAGAGGAACACAGAAGATACTGAGCTTGTGTAAGTGCAAGTCTTAGAGGGTGCTCAGGAGACATCTACATGCTGTACGAAAAAGGAAGGTCAATTAATTCTTGTTATAGCATTGGTACCTGTAACCAGAGAGATCCACTGTGCTTGTGCATCCACATCCTGGAATCTGTTACCCTGAGCCCAGTAACTCAGTAAAAATGAATAAAGGATTATTCATTTGAAAATAATTAATATCCCCAATTAGAGTCAAGATGGAGAGTGCAAGGGACATACTCAGTGTCCCATAAACTGTTCCAAAGCAATGGAGTGAAACCAAACTCTTGGAACTCCTGCCCAGAAACCTTTTTTCTCCTTGACAATAATTCCTCCAGCACTGCAATCCCTGAGTCACATGTCACACAAGGAAACAWTTTTACTGTAGAAGTGACTGGACACTGGCACAGGTTTCGTGGAGGAATCTCTGTCCTTGGTGGCATTAAAACATGCCTGGACATGGTCCTGGGAACCCAGCTGTAGATAACACAGCAGTGGGGGGTTACTCACAATGACAGACAGGTGTCCCTTCCCATCTCAAAYRTTCCATAATTTTGTGATCTTCACCMTTCCAGAATCCCAGCAGAAGCAGTGAATGCTGTTCCCAGATTTGAGAATGGTTCTCCCTTGCTGTTGATCAGTGTTGGAGGAGTCTGTTGCTAAAAGGGAGGCCAGGCCTGGGGTTACACAGTGCTCACTCCCCTGCCCAATTTTACAGTGCCTCTTACGGGACACAGGTGGGGAAATGTGGTCAGTACTCAGCTTTTATTTTATTTTTTGTTTTCCCTGAGAAAACAGCTTTTCTCCAATAGGATAAAAATAGCCTTCCACAATTGTTCTAYCCCTTTAGACTTACTGAATAATTGAAGAATGCTTTCCCAGTAGTTAGCAATGAAAGAGGTTTACTCTGAAGCTTTCTCCATTATCCAGTGCCAGCACTTTCCTCCATTGCTGAGGTTGCCAGAGAAAGCAAGAGGTGACAGGTGCTTGTATATCTCTTCASGAACAAATGAAGCAAATTGTGCTGCCATTTCTCTGGGAGTAAATCTGCAGTAATTCCATGGGATAACTGAATAAAGCTTTGGACTTACTCAAAAATAACTGAAAGCAAAATGTTCAATTACATTTTTCATCTGGCATGTTCCAAAGCACATGTGACTAATGGGATTGACATGCCTATAAATGTATGACAAAGTGTCAACCCATATGGGTTGCTTTTTTTGTCAGCTCTTCCCTCCTACTGTCTCTCTTATTCACCTGTGGGTACCAACACTAATGTTGAGGCATTTTTCCTGCTGTTAYACCATGGTTCTTCTCTATCCATGTTAACCAAACTTCCTTGATTTTTTTTTATTTTATGCTAAACAGATGCTCATATTAGTATAAAACAGTTTCCTTCAGYAACCACTGTCATCTTAGACTGTCAGCCCACAGAAGGAGAAATCTGTGCAAACAAAATTCCGCCTTTATTGCCAGCAGAATTTGGCTTTCCTTCTCTTTTACAGCAAACATCTTCCTCATTACAACCCCAGACCAGGGTTTCCTGCCTCTACATTTTRCTGAAAGATTTATTTTTTCCCAGAGATAGGCTTGAATCACCCTACGATTCAGAATTCCAAAAAGATGCTGCATATTCAACTGCTTAATTTACTTGTCATTTCTTTCATGGTTGGAATGACATTTACATAGGCTCCATCTTAAAAGAGAAAACATTCATGCTACCATTGGTAGGGGGAAAAGAGGTAAAATTTTTGTTTAGCTAGTCCTTGGGTTTTGGAGTGTTTTTTATTTTAGGAACTTTCCTTCTTAAAAATCAGGAAAAAAACTTTTTAAAAAGTATAGGGATGTTAAAGGACACATGTAATAGACTAAAAATTCAAGCCCCATAAATTATGGAGGCWATTTAGGATATATATGACTATTAGGATAGTAATTTTTCTATGGGCTTCCAACAGATTTAGTTGTAAAGAAAAAACAAAGGAAAGTTCTGCAGCTCACTTCTCAGAAGAGGAAATTAAAGATTTCCAGATATGGTACTGAGACATTTGGATGAAGCACAYCCCAATTTTCTTTTACTAGAGTTTTATGGATAGTGGAAATCCTAGAAGGTGTGAGGTTTTATGTAACCTGGATAGAGAGCTTAGTCACAGAAAAAATAAACTACTAGAAGCCCCATGCTGAGATCTGGCATTGAATTGAACTGAGCCAGTAATACGTTTTTGAGGGTGAAGGAGCAGTGTACAGAGTAAGGCATCCTCTGCTATGGTTCAGACCTTAACCTGCTGTCTCTAGGAATCTGAATTTTAAAAGGAATTGCTGTGCTTGTGTACACTGTAAGATTGAAAAAAGTAATTAAAACTTGACCTAATTAAAAAATAAAATTGCTGAGGCGGAATCATATACTGCATTTGTGAGACTGTTCCTCTGTTTTCTGTTCATTTTATATTTGCTCTCAAATCAAACTCCCTTTGCCTTCTGGTGCACAACACTAAATCAAGGGACAATACTATCATACATTTTATTTATTTTTGCCTCTCATCTTCATTTTWAAAATTCTCATGTTCACTCCTAGGGAAAAAGTGCAATAAAAGCAAATTAATAGAAAATTAACTCATGTTTCAGAATGAAAAAGTCATGATTTTGTTTAAAGTGCCTCACCACAAACTTCACCTATTCTTCATCTGAATTATCTGACCTTTTGGAGGTTAACTGATCACAAGCCATTGCAGCTGGCAATGTTTCACGAATGATCCAGGCCATTCAGGGATGAGATGTCAGGGAGATGAAAGGGGAAAGCAAAAGCACAAGGAAAGGGACCATGCTCTTTGAAARGCAATGAGGAAGGAGCTGGGATCTTTCAAGCCAGAAGTAGTCAACACTTCAGTTATGTAAGATCAGAAACATTTGAGATTTTCAGCTCAAGATTTTCAAGACTCCATAGGATTTCATGGACAAAACTTGTGCCACTCCTGAACCTTGGAGCCCATGTGTTCCCACTGAACTGTCTTTCTCAGTCAATAACTGTTACTCACTCTCATAGCCTTTCTAGGGCTTCACAATCTGCTGTGCTTATTCTTTTATGTTTTTAAATAACCTGACCCAAAAATCTTTCCAGCTAAAGAGACTCTTTGGGTCCATRGACCTTTATTATGTTTAATGCAAAACCTAAGTAACCATTCAGTATTGCCAATATTTTCATGTGAGTGCACATCCATTGGGACACAACAGATTCTTCCTTTAGATTCTGTTGAAGTAGTTGAGTTGTATGAACTCATACAGAAAGCTGTATGAGTTGGTGGTTAAAATGCTGGTAGGACTTCAGGGGGTAAGGAAGCCTGGTGCTGACCAAATAGCACTCAGCCCTTTGCCCAGGATTATCTGTCTCATCATGCTTAAGAAACCCAACTGTATGGGCACTTATCTTCACTGACTGAYGAAGCTATTTGTCACCACAGGATAGGGACAGTTAACACTTCTTTAGCTGGGTACAGACACTCCTTCCTGTACTGCTAACCACAGAGCACTTGACTAAACCAAGACAGGATGCCACCAATTTGATGTTCAGATTCTGTTTCAAAAAACCAAAGAMGCAGACAAAGGGTAAGTGTCAGAAAATTACTGGAGAGGGGGGAAGTTGAATTGAAGGGAAAACACATCTAGCATTTYCTGCAGGCTCATATTCATATTGCTTGAATCTCAGCAGGTCAGGAATTTTTCTTTATTTTAGGAATTGGAGTCACTACTTGCACATCCCCTGTCCCAGCTTAATTTGATATCTTGGAAAKACTCCTGATTCCCTGTCAACTTTATATGAAAGAGTGATGAGAATTACTAATAATATTGCAAATATTTTTGGAGCCTTTTTTTAAATTTTTTGATCATCACTACAAGGTAAAAAAAAAAGGCAATGGAGACATTTAACCAKGTATTAAATTCTGGCAGATACTATTAATAAAGAAACATGATTTCATCTTAAGTATAGTTTTTCTGGTTCTAATGCTTTGTATTATGATTTTGCTTGCTGAGTTAAGCTCTATTATATGAATCCCTTGTTACATGTTACCTTCTTCCAATGCTGTCAACATTTCTTCACAGCTTTAAACTTTGTCCAAGTAGATTTCAGTAGATATKACAAAAGTTAAGCATGAAGAGAGCTGTTCCCACTACTGAATGCATTTCTTATTCCTGCAGGGTACTGTTTGAAGAAAAACCTTCTGAACTTGTTTGATTTGGAGCTAATTTAGGACTACAATAGTAAGAGGGGCAGTGAGGGTAAAAAATCAGTTTTTGAAAAGGGACTTTTTGTTGAGGTTTTGTTTCATTTTGAGGCTGAGAATCTTGCAGAAAAGCTGATTTTTACTCAGTTCTGCTTTTTCATTTATCCATATAATGAAAGTATGTATAAGCCAAAACAAATAAAAAGAAAAACTGGTTGGGGGG
>CADDXX010000992.1:0-100588 GCA_902810485.1 Alauda arvensis | reverse complement strand
TTTTCTGCACATTGCCAAATTTTAACCAGGTTTAATAATCTTTGTTCTTGTAGAGATTAGGTATCAGGGCTTGATGTTCATGGCAGGTGAAAGGGGAAAAATATCCAGGGAAAATTAGTGCCTTAGAAAGATATTTACTAATTATTGTATCACGTGATTGACCATGCAGGGGTCTGGAAACATTTATGAGTAGGAATGGCTTCTACTTTACCACATATACATGATCATGGGACTTTATCCTGCCACTGCAAAAGTCAATTATAAAAACCAACTAATTTTGACTTTAATTAGAGAATAAATCTCTCTCTTCAGATACAGCAGATGTGTTAATACATGTGAATAACTCTAAGAATCTCATTTAAGTCTAGCATCAAAAGTGCCTGGACTCCAGCTATTACACTCATCTAGTAAATGGGGCAAAGAAAGCTACTCTCAAGCAATATCTTACAGGACAGGATTATAAAAGACTCTGACAAACATTATTTACTTCACAGTAACTCCAGCATGAATTTAAATATTTTGAAGAGTTTAATACATGTGTGTGTGTAGACTCTGTTCTATAGTATTTATTATATAACAGCATTACACTACATTGAACTGTAAGGAAGCTTTGCAGTTCTTCTTTTGGTAAAGTACTCATAATCCCTTTTACAAAGGAAAAAATGCTCAATGAAGTGTAATGCTGCTACCCTCAGATAATTTTTCAAAGATTGGGCAAAGTCATATGTTATATTTGGGGGTGGTAGGGGAGATTACACCCATCAAAATGAAAAATAATGAACAGTTAGCAGGCATTTTCTGAAACCAGCAATTATAGAGGACAACTATTTGTAAGGCTGCTGGTAACCATGACTAATAATAATTAATTATTTTCTTCTAATATATTTATTGCTAYCTCAAACTCATAYGATGCATTCTAATAGCAGCAGTATCTAGAAATATGTATYAGTTGCTACTCAAAAGATTCTGYTTKCAGRAAGACATATTACCCTGTGCTGGAAGAACCAGCTGTGACATGCAACCACCTTATAAGSTTTCAAGAATTCAGTGATGGAAATGAACATTTATCTCCAAGAGCAGTTWCATAATGCACCTCTCATGAAGGCTTTCTAGGTACRTATTAAWGCTGAAATATTCAAAATGAAAGTAAATTATAGAAGTCTTGACCTGAGGGTTGAGTAGAACATGAATAATGAGGAGATCTGTGAAAAAGCATCATTCAGACCTAAAAAAGTAATCCAGAACATTTTTCTGGTTTCATCTAGCCTGCCATATTATTGATACTTCCCAGACACCAAGGTCTGCAAGCTATTTTGTGGCRCTGCTAACATTAAGTTCACTWGACAAACATGGTTTTTTAAGCAAAGMAGTGTTGAAWTGCATTGGGAAAAATAAGATTACKAAAAACATCTTCTGCAAGAACCTTGGGGATCAACATCCTTTAACTGGAGAAGACATACAGCTCCTTATCAACCAGACAGCATTGCACAATATCACAGAATCACAAAATCAGAGAATATGCTGGGTTGGAAGAGACCCACAGGGATCATTGAGCCCAACTCCTGGCCCTGCACAGGACACCCCAAGAGCCGCACCATGTGTCTGAGAGCATCGTCCAAGCACGTCTTGACCTCTGTGGTCAAGGCTTGGTGCTGTGACCCCCTTCCCTAGAGAGCCCGTTCCARTGCCCAACCACCCTTTGGGTGAAGAAACTTCTTCCAGTCTCCAACCAAAACATCCYCTGACACCACTTCAGCCTTGTTCCCTTGGGTCCTGTCACTGGTCCCCACAGAGCAGAGATCAGTGTCTGCCCATTCCCTTCATGAGGAAGTTGTAACTGAGATGAGCTCTCCCCACACTCTCCTCTTCTCTAGACTGAACAGACCAAGTGACATTTCCTCAGAAGACCTGACTAAATCCCTAAGGAGCCAGAATTCTGATCTCCTCATATGCAGGTTTTGCTGGCACTTTCCCTYCTGTCAACAGAGATTTTTAATCTCAACCACTGTATGTCAGCATGGTCATCTTTGTGGCATTATATCATATATTATGACTGTCCTAAGGGAGTGTGAAAAAGGTCTCTTTAAAGAGGGGAAAGGAGGAACCTTGCTATCTCCTGCTCTTTATTTTTATAGGGAATACTTTCTGGTAATATGGCCCTTTATGACTTGGATATTGAGAGAGGCCCTGTCTTCCTCCTGCCACAGCACAATTAGTAAGGATGGTGGGAATTCTTGCTGTTTTTASAGTAACTTTCATTCCCAGTAGTTCTGGCTGTGAATGGGATACCTGATTAAATAAAGGCACATGGATATAACTTTCTGTCTTGGACACTGCTGGTAATAGGAACTGTCTTGGTGTAAGTGTGCAAGGCTTAAACTTGAGGCCGCTGCTCCCATTGAAACCCATTCTCTTGATGTTAATGTGATATAAATGGCTCCTTATGCCAATCTGTTACTCCTCTGGTAGGCTGTACAACAGTTGGCTCCATGCCACAAGATTGATTGTTTTCTGAATAATGAAGTGCCTCAAAATTCAAGTTACACTATTAATTGATTCAGGATGACTTTTCTGGAGTCATTATGTTCAAGAAAGGTCTGTCAATACAGTTTACTCTTAGTTGTCATTACACCATCAGATATAATGGTGGGTGCACACAGGATAATAACTTGCATGGCTACAGCAATATTTGCCAAAAAAGGGATTCCATATAGAAGAAATATGGAGGTGAAGTTATATTTAATTTGTTATTCATTGCAGAGGGTGTTAGAATAAATTTAGTTTTTCTGTGTCTTTGTAAATTGTATAATATTCATTTATGTATCAAGGAAATGGTGATATGTTGGTAATATACTTGTGTATTTGTCCTTTAGGCTCAAAATATTAAATTGTAGCACTGAGATAGAAAACTGCACAAGCACACATTGCCTGCCTAATCCCACAAACATCTTTTTGARATGCATTAAATTGTGTAGATGAAGGGATAGAAGCCCAGAAAGACTCATCAGGTGCCCAAAAACTGAGCATGAAGGTCAAGTTTAGAGTTTTGGTGTGCATGGCTTAGGGACATGTTCACAGTAGTTGATCATCCAGGCTTCTGAATAGGTAAAACATMCAGCATGTTCAAACTCTCCTAAAACAAGTTCTGCACAGAACCTTGATCACCTTTAATAARCCATCTTACAAAATAGTAACATGCAGACACTGGCTTCTGTCATCTTTCTAGAGGGCTGTCTTGGAAATCTTTTGTGAATTTCTTGCAAGCATAAAGAGGAAAGCTGCACATTTCAGTCTTCTGTTGTGTTTGGTTACAATCATAGATGGGCAGATATGCCACAGAACATTTATTTAAAAACTTAATGTTATGTCTCTCACTCACTGAATTCAAAYTACTCCCCATTTTCTTTAGTCACTAAAAATTTCTTCACAGATCTGCTTATTCCATTTTAAGATGACACCCTTTCCAAATGTAGAACTATTTCCCGTCTCTAACCAACAGCAATATAAAAGCCCACTCTATGACTCAACTTTAAAGTCATACGTGCTAAGTGCATTCTCTTCTCTAAATTCAATAGTCTGTCCACCGTATTTTAATGTTCACAGTTTTCCATAAAAAACAATTTGACAGTATTCGGACAAATGCAGACTCCCTTTCACTGCTGTATGAATTGAATTTAACTTACGCCTCTTCTCTTTTCCAAGATCAACCTTAGAGCCAATAAACCATCTTGATTTTATTCCCTGTTTTTGRATAAAAAAAGAGGCAGAGTCATGAGGCTAGCTCATATCCCACAGGTTAATATTCACCCCCAGCAACCCCACTAAAAACTGGAGAGGTAAGTCATGATCACAGGTGTGTTATGCAGAYCTATTGCATAGATGAATTACCACTCTTGATTAGGTTGATTTCTTCCTCACCACCAATATTGTGGCTATTCTCCTCTTGTGCAGCAAGAAGCCCAAGTAGGCCAGGGATTTAAATMATTTCTTCTGCCACTTGCTTACAGRAGAGGAYTCAAACACCTGTTAATTTGCTGAGGCAGGTGTTTCTCTTCATATTCTGTGATCACCCCTCTATACTTTGCATTTCTCAGGTTTGCAGGGGCACTGAATTAACCAGTCCAGTTCATATTTCAGAGTAAATGTAATCAATAAATCACCTATATTAGTCTGATGTCCACACTTGGGGGTTTTATTATTAAGGATATTTTGAAAGGTTCACTGAATATTACACATTGAAATAAGTGTCTGTTGCCTTGGAGCAATTTCCAAGCTGTCTTGTGGGAACTAGGACACACTTAAAAGGATTTAGTGGTGGAAATCTTTCATTTAGAAAATCCATTTCTGCAATTCACATGTTAAAGAAATAGAAAATGTTTCTTTTCCAACTTCAACYGCAGTAAATGCATGTGAATACCTCTCCACCCCTGAAACATAGCTAATTTCTGCAGGAATTCATCCCAGAGATATATTTCTGAGCAGGTGTTTTGCTTCACTGTTCACATCTTGAATTGTGTGCAATCCATCATATCTATCATTTTGCCCTTACACAGTCAAGGAATTTGGTCTTTTCAGCTGAGTGAGCTGGGAAAGGAGAGTGCATCACTTCTCCTTTTAAACATTCCAGAGTACTTGGCTACTGTCTAGGTCTGAAAACAATAAATGTGTAATGAAATAGCTGTAAAAACAAAGCACAAATTACCACATATATCATGCTCCACATTTACAGCAGCAGAAGCAAAAGCACTTTGGAGGCATTTCCCTCTCTCCTTCCTGATAATTGCTGCTGTTGCTTTTGTCCTTGTTTGCAGAAGCCRTGGAGTCCTTCCATCAGTCAAGCCATCATTTCTCAGAAATGAAGGTGCTCCAAAAAAAGTGAGCTCCAGTTACAGGAGGAAGGCATCTCCAGGCASCCTTGGCAGGCCTCTTGCTCTGGCTCTGCCCTCCAGCAAGGATTTACAGGAGGGAACAAAGAGTAGGTCATACTGGGCTGTACTTAAAAGAGAGAGCCTATTTCACACTTGGTTTCCAAGACTTGAATCCTCACTAAGGRCGGTCACAAATATTGAGCAAAAATGGATTTCCCCAACCTGAAATCAAAGAAGTCCAAAGGCTTGATCTGTCTTGGTGATAGTTGATTTCCAGAACTAATTCTACCTTTGTTTCCATGGAAATTAGGTGTCATGAAAGAAGAATTCATCAAATTCCCAAGGCCAATTCTGCCTGTAGACAACCTAAGCTTTTCAAATAAGCACTCCTTTACACTGGTGTGACTTCATGAAAATGTGTTCCCTTCCCTAAGCCTTTTCTGTTTGTAAAGGGATGATTATGTTTCCCTGCCCCATGTGCAGATGGTGASCTAAATTTCCTAAATACTGTAGGGATCTCTGATGTAGAGTAAAAACTCAGTTTTCAGGCATATCTAAAGCATTTCCATGTGAAGGTAACATCTGAGCAGTTTTCTGGTCGCTATAATTGAAATCTTACTTTGGTGAGTTTTGTAAGTCATCGTACACATGGAGTTTTAATGAGCAACCAAAAGAATTATTTCCTCAAATTCTGGATGAAGGACTGACAGAAGTTTGGGCTGTAAGACTCAACCRAAGCAACCTTGGGGTTTTTTCCATCTTGCTACTTTTAACCCAGAAATGATGTCATGAAGCAAGCCCTACACAACTATCTCTGAAATTCTGGAATTTATTACAAGTCAGGTTAGATGGGACCAAAGCTGGCTCAAGTCTCAGAGGAAAGCTATAATTAGTGAGCAAAACATCACTGCAAAGGAGTCTCACAGAGGAAAGAGAAAGCCCTTTAGTTTTCCAGGATTTCTCTCCACTCACAGAAATTTCTAATGGAAATTCACTGGAGCTAATTCTAAGAAAGAGTCTCCACTCAGAAGTTTACTTAGAAAACCAGTAAGAATAGACTGCCTGGGTGAGTCATTTGCAGTAGACTGGGAGGCCTCTGCTAGTAGGAAAGATTTCTGAATATTTGACTAGGGAACGAAGAGTATTTGCAAAAATGCTGTCTTAATTACAAGGATTTTAATGCTGACTGGAAACTTTTTTACACCCTTGAGTAAACAGACAAAAAGACACATATGATGGGAAAGGCACCCTGTCTAAGTTACTGAGTAAGGCAGTAGCAAAGAGATCCGATTGCCACCTGAGAATAGACCCACTGGGCCTTCTCTTTCTCAGAGCAGAGCTGTGCTAAATCAACTCCAAATAAATAACAAAAGCTGGCATTTTGAYCTGAATACCTTGCCTCTGCCTTTGAAACCATATCCAAGAATTCCAAAATCAAAAGTGGAGCTCCTACCAAAACAGAGGAAGAGAGTACAACACRGAATTTGTCATTCTGTCTTTGCTTTGTTTTTACTGTAACATTCTGCACATCAGTTTGTTTGATTGGGTCACTTTGCTCAATGAATTTTGTCTTYCTTCCAAACAGATGGTGTGAGGCTAGGAATGGTTTTAATAAAACTCTTTCTGTGCTGGTTATATGGCACTTATTTGGCAAATATCACTCTACAGACACACTTTAGGTTTAAGATGATACTGTAATGGCTTAAATCCCACCAGCTGCCACAAAATTAGAGCCACATTAATATCAACAGAAAAATGACAAGTTCTGGTAATTCAGCTGGAAATTTGAAGGAAATTTTTTTWGGCATTTGGAAGTTTTGTAATGGGAAGGGGTTGTGAAAGTCTGTCCTCACTTAAGAAAATAACAATATTAAGCCTGGAGAGTCTGAAATCCATTTAGTGYTTTACTCTTTGAGCTGACCAGGCAATGCAGGTGGTCCATAGCTTATTCTTGACAGCCTGGAAGGAATCCTGCCAAGGTGTATCTATTCTAGATGAATATTATTCAACGAACTGTCAKAAAAACATTTTTCAAACTTAAATGGAATTTATGCCATACAGAGATCTGTACTGTGAAGCATCTCCAGAAGGAGAATTTCCTAACTCCTGTAGATAAGGCTTCTACAGTCCATGGAGATGCAAGGTTGGATATGCAGCCACACTTCACAGACTATGTCTGCTCTGCCTCTCCATTCCCATTCCAATTAACAGATTGGCATTTGAAACACATCACAAACACCTGGGAAGTCAGAGCAAGGTAAATCTTGTCATTATGTATCCTGCATCACCCACAGAGACAGACCAGGCCAGGAAACAAAATAGTGCAGAGATCTCAGCTTAACTGGGCAATGTAGGGAGAGATGTGCAGAACATCATGGGATATAGGCAGTCCAGAATTCTGTTAGGAAGTGGAGTACTTGGGCAGGTCAGAGAGTAGGGGTGGCACCAAGTGAAATAGGAATAATTCAAAGCAAAGGCAGAATAGTGCAAGTTCAGGCAGCTCTCTGGATGTTATGYTCAGACTGACTGCAGAGGCATACAATTGTTTTAATGAGATGTATTAATCTTCCCCCTTCACCTCCCTGGATCTCTAAAATGCCCCAGACATCACTGAATTTTGCAGGGCTTGGTACTGGGAGTGAATGATGTGGATGATATGCYACAACAGTTAAATGCAATTGCAAGAAACTTCCCCCATGGGTAAGGCAGTGCTAYTCAGTTATTTTTACTGTTACAGCCAATGGGGAAATTATATTTTCTTTTGGAATATATGTGATTGGCTGTGCTCTGAGATGGGATATCACAGTAGATGGACCACTACAGTGCTCTCTTATGGCAGCTTCTGTGTTTCAGAGTATAAGCACATTATTCAATAGCTGCAAATGAACATATAAAAGTTAAGAGGCTTTTTGAAAATGATCTTTTTCAGCCTGCAATATTACATTAATTACACCACAGAGGTAYGARAAACAATCATTAGTGTGATCACACTATCATGATGGATAAAGAAATCATTAGAACTAGAAGGGACTGAGTAGCCAGGATAATTATGAGGTTTCCTGTTGAAAACAGTAATGAGATAAATGCAAAGGGAAAAAAATAGTGTTAATAAAATATAATAAAAAAAGGGCAACTTTTAATATTATAAGTCTTGAAAATAGGGCAGCTAATGGGGGTATTCACTCAAAGAACTCATTATTATAAATCTGCATTAGAAGTAGTTTTTCAAATCACTGTTGGGTATGAAATCACAGTTTACAGACTGTGGAGAACCTAGTTTTTAACTGTCAATCTGCAGAAAAATGGGTCTGTGTCAAACCAGATTCACAGCCAGTGAGTGCACTTGGCTAAATGTCTCCTGATATTCAGAGCTGAACTAATGGCTATCATTCTGACTGTAACAGGACACTGCAGTTTTATTAGATCCTCTTCTGGGACTTGACATTTTGAGATGTGTTTTGGGAGGTTTGTATGTATCRTCATTAATTTTTTGAAGAAAAAACCAGCCATAATAAGCAGCTGCTAGCCAGCAAGCATTTAAGAAGCCCTGAAGCTAAAGAAGAGGCTAGTGCAGCCAGTCACAATAATAGCAGGATTTTCTGAGTCTTCTATACACTAAAACCGGAGTTTAACAACTCTATTGGGTGTGACCCACTACACACTTGGATATACTTCTGCCAGGAACTGGTTTTTATATGTGATCAGATAAGTATTTTTAAGGCTTTCTAAGTTGCAAGTCAAACAAAATGGCATTTTTTAAATTTGAATGAACAAACAAAACCCTGATGAGTTGCTCATTATTTACAGTGATATTCTTGTTGAGAAATTAAAGTGAAAGGACCAGTAATATCTTMAGAGATATCTGTGCAATTACAAAATGTTGTGCACAGATTTGTGGTCTGACTTGGTTTCTGTCATCACCACATGGCACATGTGGTTCCTGGGACTGCATGGCAGCCAATGAATTGGCTTTACCAATTTGCCTAATACACATGCAGACCAGGTAACCAGCCTTGCAGAGATATTTGCATGTGAAACTAGAGACAGATATAAATATGGTTCACTTTCATATCCATTCAGGCACCAAAAAGGAAAACAGAGCAGTGGTGTCCAGGTCTGCCTTACATGACTGTTTTCTTTGAAATGATTCTTGTATTTGGGAATACTTCAAAAAAAAAAGTCTTGTAAAAGAAAGTGTCACATACACACATGCATATAAGTACCTCAATATGCATATATTCAGAGACATAGATTTGCATATATATATGTATACATACTGTCATGAAAGGGTAACTCCAGGATTTATCTGTGTGTGAGCAGCACTACATAACCATTAGCAGAGCTGGGAAGGACTTGGGTATTTGATTTGTGGCTGCACAGAGATTTCCTTTGCTCTAATTGAGCAAACATTGGTTCACTGGGCTTGACATTGTTCTTGTACAGGTATAAAGCTGAAATAACTCTATCAAGGGCAGATGACCTTTGAGATCATAAACAAGGAGAATTATGTTCTCCATTGAATAAAAGACATGAAGGAGCACTTCTGAGATGCAAGCAAGGAAATTGATTAGGTTTGGGTGTTGTCTTGTCCTCCCTAAAGGTTGTCATTGCAACTCCAGCAGAAACTTTGCCTGGATATAATTTTTAGAGGCTTTCTTCTGTGGATTTTTATTTTGTTTTATTTGTTCTAGCTGCTACACATCAGGTAATACAGCTGGGAAATACCTCAGATATATTCATATATTCTGTTGAAAAACTTTACTATTCTCACAATGAAAATGGCTTCTGATCTACCACATGAACAGACCTTGAAAGACAAAAAATCGTATTTGGAATGGAAAAGGGATGAAGTAAGTTTCCATTCATTATATTCTAAGCAAATATCACCAGCCTTAACTACAGAGATAAAGAATTTGTCTCATCTTCCCCAGTACAATGACTTTAAATAGAGGCCTCCATCAGAAGGTGCAGTAGCAGTTTTCAGTGCTGCACATGGACCTTATGGCAGGAGCCAAATAAACCTTCCAGTGAAGATCAGCCTCTTCACACTGATAAACATAAAACTGATGCTGCCAACCATCTCTTTGTCTTAAAAGCAGACAGTCTAGGGACAGTAGATGAAGCTGGRTTCTTTAACTTCAAATGTATTGTAACATTTAATATCTTTTTCCTGYGAGTTTTTTGGAGCCATTCTGTGCTTACAACTGCAAAAGGTAGTCAAATGAATATAATCATGATGATTAAATGCAAATGTTGCTTTAGATGTTACTAATGGAACTTGTCCTGCTTTTTTAAACAGATATACAATTTTCCATTCAATTTTCCATTAGAACATTTTCAATTCTCCTGGCTTTAATTTGTTTCTTGCTGCACAGAGTAGGAAAGAAAAATGCTTGCTGCCTTGACTCCTACCTTACCTCTCAGTTACATGCTCTTCCATAACCAAATAGGGAAGAAAAATATCCTTTTAAATTGTTCTGGCATACAGTATCTTACATTCCAAGGCATTCCACAAATCAAAGCGATCGTGTTTCACCCACGTTGAATTTACAGGCCTGGTTTCATCTGAAGACTAAAAAGATATTTGTTGGATCTGTAGTGTTTCAAATTATGTGCCAGGATTATCTCTCTCAATGTTATATGTCCAAATAACCTTTTTTACACTAATATCACTCATTTCTAACAAAAAATTACGGAAACCTTTTACACCAATCTTAAATCTTCCTGCAACAGACAAGGGAAGAAACAAAGGCAAGGCCTTCCAGCCTGAGAGTGAACCTATCACTGATTTAGAAAAAAAAAGTAAGTGAAAAAAAATACAATGTAAAGTTACTCCAGGAGCCCCATTCAGAGGTTAAGGTTCTGACCCAGCAGCACAGCACCTGTAGCACATTGCTACTCCAAACTTCTGAACTTTAAGCAAGATGTATAGAGGTCTATAGAGAACCTAAGACTGAAATACTCAGTCCAATTGATTTGGCATAGAAGAGCCAGGAAAAAGAACAGTGGAGGTGAGGTCTTGGTCTATAATTTATTCCTTTTTTCTGACTTTATATTAATATTTACTATACTTTGGRTTCTTTGAGAGAAATTCACTCTTTTGCAAGACTTTAATTACAAGGCTTCATGCAGGTTCTTTGCACAGGGGTGTGCTTTGGCTCTAGAGAATACCTTGCTAATGTAATTTTCCAGGTTCCAGGGCTTCTAAACCCAGTTGCWATGTATTTTTACTACATTGATTGGTAGCCCTGCTGACCAAGTCTGGGAGGAGATCGACATGGAGAATTWAATTGCTGAAAACAGTTGAGTTCAGGAACAAAAACTAAAATAATGGACTGAAGGAAAGGAAGYTTTCCTTGCCAAAAGTTGTTTATGAAGAGCCATTTATGTCACATAAGGATGTTCTTCCCATTTGYTCAAAACATGGGAAGAGTTTTCTGTCTGGACACCTCAGCATGTGTCTGTAATGCACATAAAAGAGTCCTTGCAGCCAAATGTAGCTGGGTTTGCACCAACACAGTTAATAACTGAAGATGTTGTGGTTTAGAGTTCAGACTGCACTGGAAAAATCCATTAGCTCCATCTTCAAGTGATTAGCCTGCTCCCTGAAAATGACTGTACTGCTGCTCTTACCTGCACTTACTGGTATGAATCTGCCTGGTGACACCACATCAATCTTGGACTCATGTGAAGGGATTCAGAGACTTTATGCCCAGACAAGAATGAAGATTATGTCCTACATCCCAAGGAAGGCATCAAGAGGATTAGTACTCAGCCTTAATGAACTCCTCCTCAAGCTTGTGCATGGGTGAACTTAAAAATCCTGTTTTACATCCAGTAACAGTGATGTCATTTCATGTGAGGAGCTCAATACGAAAGAGACCCACTGTTGATACTCGTTTGAATCACTGGTCTCACAGGGCCTATGAAACACATGTCTGTATAAGGCCTGTACACCATTTAGGGGAGTCTGAGATGGAGAACACTCCAAGCATAAGAGCAACATATGTTCAGAGTAGCCAAAAAAAGTAATGATTACCAAGGAACTGCAACAATGRGCAAGGAGGCCAGAACATTTTAGCACTCAGCCTTTCAACCTCACCCATGTAACATGTATCTTTAAGGAAAAAGACTATCTGTATTATTTTACTGTCCCTTASCTCATGCTATACCCTATAGCTTTAATACTATGAAACACTGAACYTTTATACTTACAGTGTTTTAAAATAAAAGGGTAAAAGCAGACACCCATGGCACCAGAACCTCACACTGATCCTGAGAGATATACAAATTCTAAAATGTAGTGATTTAACACTTTAACACCAAGACAGCACCAATTAAACAGCAAAAGTTTTGTTTGATTTTTACTGGCTTGGACTCAGCCTACAGATCTCTGCACATTTGTGCTCTATGCACTTTATCAGTTTTAATGCAGTTTTTCAGATGACTGCTAACCTGACTTTTTTGCTTTCAAATTCCACAGACCTGTCTGTGTCTGACTAACAGACAAATTCATATTGGTAATTTTATGCACATTAGTGCTAACATTTTTGTCTCAGCCCCTCCAAAATACTAATTTAGAAGTTTCCCAGAGGCAGAACAGGAATTAAACAAAGAATTCTCCCAAATTCTGGCTAACCTATAATTGCGYTGTAGAAATGTGTCCTGTTCTGCATCCCTCTAAACTCATTAAGTACCACCAATGTCTGTTCACACTTCTATGCTGCTGRATATTCCCAGGAGSAYGAAGGACTCTGTACTTCATACACTATTTGAACAGAATTCACAGCTCATTATGTAGAATGGTCTCTTTTGTTCTTGATTTTGCCATGCTTGTCTTGTCTCTGATTTCCACATCTTAAGGATACAACATGAAAGTTTCATGAAATACCATCTCAGCAACATTCAAAAGCATGCAAAACAATTATAATCCGATTATTACATATTTCTAAGCATGGCCAAAAAATACTWAGCATTAACTACAAACTGTCCATAGCAGGAACAGTTTTCTTGCTGCTACCAATGAATAYGATCACCAAGACGATATAAAATTAAGAGCCTTCTTCCCCTTCAAGAGGACCTCTCATAAAAGAATCAGCTTGAAAACATGCTATCAGAATTTTCTTCACAAGTACTAAACTGATTATACAGGGGGAGTGATATACCCCCCAAAGTACCTCAAATGGTTTTGGTTATACTGATGAYTTCTAGATTTGAGAAAAAAAAACTTGAACAAGACTGTTGACCAACCCCCTGCTGGTTAATCATATTAAATAAAGCCAACAAAACATGTATGGTCTTGTTACATAGTAGTGTTGTCCCACTGTTTTGCAGGCCTGAAATTGTTGCAACAAGCTACAGGCTTCCAAAGAGTGCTACTGGACCTGAATTAGCATTATCTTATTATTATACAAACAGTAAAATAATCATCCCTCTAAAGATACACGATAAAACCATTTAATAATCTAGATTCTTCCCTCCCCATTTAATCTTCTCAGATAATGCCATATTCATATGTTCAGAAAAGCCGTGTCAAAACCCTAAGTCTTATTTTCTTTGTCAGGCCACCACAAGGGCCAAGAGCTAAGGGGAATCTCAGAGCTAGCAGCTCTTAGCCACGGGCATCAGGCACTTCTGGAATCAGGCTAAGACAGAGAAGTCAGCTTGTGAGGACAGCCAGGGTCAGATTTATGATAACAGCTTTATGATAACAAGGCAGGGTCCTGACATCAGCCTGTGTGTGGGGAAGTCACAATTAGCAAAACCCRTGACCAGGCATAAAAACCAGACTTAACAGCTCCCAGCCATGCCCATCTAGGGCCAAGCTTCAATAGAGTTCTCGAGGTCATGGTTGTGGCTGGAGGCYCCAGAAGAGGCTGATCAGAGTCATTAAGGCCTATTAARYACCCTCAGGGCTCTGACACATTCAYATAAATTATTCCAAGTGCTGCCTAAACCATATTGGGTTACATATCTCACCCATGACTTAGAGGATTATATTCCATGTTACTTGACCAAAGCCCTTTCAGATTCTCACCTAGCAGTTGTTCTAATATTGCTATGGCAATATTCTTTATTTACAGCTGAACTTTCCACTTGCTCTTCTATTTATTCAAAGGSGGAAGAGTTGCAGCACACAACCAAACACTTGCAGGCTGATGTAGTTTTGCCYTTCTACTTTCAGTCAGCACTCAGCCATCATGAACTGCAGGTGAAATATCACAGGTAAAATATTTAAGTAGAATTATATCAACACACTCAGTTACGCCAGGCTTTAGCTATGCTATTGTTGTGCTCTAACCTAAGTTTTTTTGCTTGCACTATCAGCAAAATCCATTGAAATTAATGAGGCAAACTCCACAGACATAGAAGAGCTCTGAATTGTGCTGTAAATGATTTACTACTGTATTATTACAGGCCTGAGTGGGGTTTAGTGTAAAGAAATTTGGAGGAGTAAATAATACTTCTGATTGAGTTAACAACRCTCTGGACCAATACCAGGAGAAATAAACAGCAGTGCAAGAACCCCAAGGCTTCCTCAAATCTCTGGGACCCTTATTTTTCTGAATAAAACTAGATAYCTGTGTCTATAACCATGTTTACCCACACTTCATGCTCTGCTCCAAAGCAGATYCTTGAGAAGCCAGTTTGCAGTGAGAGAAGCACCAGGGATATGTAGCACTCAGTAGCAGGACTTCAGCTGCCAGCACTTCACTGGGCCATACACTCACTCAAGAAAGTCAGTACACTCCAACTATAAACCACAAACATATGTCTTCTATGTTTTTCCACTCATTCACACTCTTCATCCCAGTCATCACAAACACTTTTGCAGACAGACCTTGCTTTCAAGCACAAATGAGATCCTTTATATAATAAAATCGATGGGAAACAACATACGTAGAGGGGAAAGAGTAATTTCTGTCAGACAGCTTTGAAAGCACCTGTGAAAGCACCTAATTTTCTGTGCCAAAAAAAAAAAAAAAGAAATCAGTAAAAAATGCTGCCAGTAAATAACCTTGTGCCTACAACAATAGACTCAGTGGGTGGCAAAAACCCGGGGAATCACTTCAGTTAATCCATGCATATTCCTATAAATGGACAGCATTTTTCACCACACTGCTCTGACCCTTCAGCAGCATCTGCTGCCACTTCCATCTCATGGGGAATGGCATGGAAGGGCACAGGAGCTGAGGAAAGGAAACAGAGAGAAAARCTGCCTGGAAAGCAAATACACACAGATTTCCACTCTCTCTTAGATCCACTTTCCACGGACTATAGAATAAGGGTACAGGATCAGGAAACTGACTGAAGAATTCCTGAAAAAGATTTGCAAACACATCAAGACTGACCTGTCACATTCCCATTGAATTCTGATGTAGAGAGTTTCTCTCCTTATACTTTAGGTAACTTTGAGTTTCCCTCTCTCTCTCTTGCTCCTTGGTTCTTTGGTTTTTATACCCATGAAAGAATATCTCACTCACTCTTCCCTTGATGTTATAATACATTTAGAACTAGCCACAACCCTTAGAATCAGAGAATGGGTAAATTATGWTTTTGATATGGTATAGAAGTAATTCTTGCCAAATTATGTGTGAAATATACTTTACAGCTAAATATTTACTACGATATACTACATTAAATGCTATTTTGTCATAACTCTTAACAATCCATAAGAATTAGTAATAATAACAATTATAAAAGCCTTTTTTTCAAAAGGTTAAAAGTTTTATGAAAATGGTTTTTTAGCCAGTAAGAAGGATTATTTTGAAATTATTTCATTAACTTACCCTAGCAGAAGCAGAAATCATTGGGGCATCTTGTCCTATGTATTGTATATTCACCTGTGAAAAAAATAAAAACAAATGTCTGCTAGGAAGAAGTATTTACACATCTGTTTTATGAGTAGCAAATGAGATAGATGATGAAATCTCATTTAAGTTATAAAATCCACTTGATTTGGCAGAACCAGAATTTTGCCTTCAGATGTAAAAGTTTCAGAAGCCACATGCCATATGATGACAGACAAAAAATCAAAAATTAGCGGCTCTAAAATTTTGGCTTTTAAATGAATCATAATTCCATCTACAGAATGGTGATATATACGTAAATTACTGGTTCCTTATGAAATAAATAGAACCCATATATTCCTGTAGGRAACTGAAGAATCCATAAATGTCATMATTGYTTATCCARATCAYAATGGTGCTAGGTTCAAAAGAGAAGCCAAAATTTTAATAGGATAATGTGAAAAGATGAGAGAAGCCATCTTTTAAGTTAGAATCATAGAGAATGCACTCTTTGCAATTAAACAGATATCTGACACTGTTGTAAAGTCTGAAACTCAGCAAGCAATATTAATGACTTGTGAACTGTTGTGACAATTTGAAGCTTAAAGACAACATTTTATAAAAATCCTTAGGAAAACAGTAACATGGGTACCAGTGGTAAAGAGTCATTGGAACTGCACTAGTGGGTACAGATTTCAGTGCCTTCTTATTTCTTTTATTAGTTCTGTTTAATTTTTTGAAACCACAGAGTGGTTTTATTTTCTATATAATATTTCAACTACTTTATATTTAAGTATCTCTGCCCATATGCAGCTRCATCTGTGAAAAAGAAATAGCAGGTGTTTCATTGTTACAGCTACTTCTGTTTATTCTTGACGAGTCCATTTCGTATTCTAAAGGAAAATGAGTYGTCTCAAAGTCCATTTGATTTGGACAGAGTGCTGTCTGCTTATTATCATYAGTATTCCCATTGCAATATTCTGTGTGTTACATAACTAGATACATTTATCTAAAAAGCAAAAAAAAAAATGTTCTGTGTATCATTTGACTTGATCCATAAAAGAACAGATCTGTTAGACCAATATTGCTTCACTTTATAATCTRTCATAGAAACAAATTGAAATCAAATGTTGCTTAAACTCTTTACATGCTAAMACCAGTCTTCTACATATTGTAGCTACTAAAACATAGTAGATGCAGGCAATACACTCTTTTTCTTTATTGTCATAATGTTATATGCAAAGAAAAGAGAAAGGGAAAACTTCACCCTAAGTGCCAGTGTGAACTYGAATCTTCCACAGACTGAGGGATGTGATTTTGTTACAGAGTTGATGGTGTAGTTGGGAATGGCTATTGTAGATAACAGGAGAGAACACTGGAAATAAAGTAAGCAACAGATCACCTCTGAAGCAYCTTCTCTGTTCTGACAAGGAAACAAAAGTTGCTTTCGATCAGTACACAAACGAAAGACCTTGCAAGAAAAAACAAGATGTTWTAGGGAGAGAATATCTTGCTTCAGAAAGTGATCAGTGTCTCCATGGATCAATGAATCACGAGTCAGCACTGTCAGTGACCCACTGTCATTTATTCAATGCTGAGAAGCACAGTTTGAATGAGAAATAAATGTTTTGGGAAGAGGCAAAGAAAAATATGTCTTAACAGCTTAGAATATTTAGATTTGATAGGTTCTTATATGCTGTTAAATAAAATTTTAGATAATTACCAAGAGATAGATGAAATAAAATGCTTGCAGGGACTCATGTTCACCTAAAGAGAGATCTACCTAATTCACAAATGATTAGATATTAGAACTCTTCCTGTAGTGTCAAAATGAGGTAGAATTATTTTCTTTCTGTTACACAGTGGCCTAGTGAATTCTATTGACCCAGAGGTGATTGTTGGCAGAGATGGGCAAAGTTAATTTTATATGCAATACTGATTTTAGACATCTCACTGCACATCTTGCTCAGAATAGAAATTGACTGCTTAAATTACAAAGCCAAGCACAGAAATTTTAGGGCTAAATTATTAAAGGAAAAGGACTTGTTTTCAGACCAAAGAAGAATGTTAGAGTCTCAGCAAAGGCAGGTAACAACTGAATGTCTCTGTTAATTCCTTTTATGAAAGGAACTCATGAATGCCCACAGTGCTCTGGAYAAAGCTTGAACTTCAACATCCAGCTCCACTAAAGCTCCAGCCAAAGGCTTGGCTTTATTGAGAACAACAGAAAACTGGRTCATAAAATCCAGTCTCTCCTCTCTCCATGAAGGGGTGTGAAAGCAGATACTTGACTGCCAGCCAGGGTCAACCTAAGAATGCCAGAGGCTGGTGATACAAAGTGCACAGATACTTTCATCCCCTGCCATTGGGAGCTGCTGAAGGTCCTGCTTTTGGAGGGAGAATTGCTCAGAGTTTCTCTGTGTCCCTAGGGAGGTTGGTTGATTCAGTTGTCAGTACTAAATCAAACTGTGATTTAGCTGGCTCAGACTTTGATATGGAAATATTTGCATCATCAGGTCTTGAACGTGCAACTGCCAATGCTGAAAATTTGTCTTTTAACATAGTTTGGACCATATTAAGATATTAATTAATGTATAACTTTTGAAGCCAAAGTTTTAATTCTTCATTTTGGTGCTATTTCCTGTGACACCCCTTTAAATCAATCAGGGTTAAAAATGGCATGTAAAATTATATYCCAAAATAGCTCATGCACTAATTTTATTAGTCCTCTGCTCTATAAATAGTCTTTTAAATATTTCTTAAAGTCTTCAGGATAAGGAAATAAAAAGACTTCAGAGAAAGAATTGTCTTTTCTTTCTTATCAACCGGTGGCAAAGTAAAGCCTGTCCTTATTATTTTGGTAAGATGTTGCCTAAGCTTTGCCAGATAATTAGTAACTATCCAGTAAATTTCCATATTTTTAAAATTCAAACAGCTTGTTATTTCAGAAAACAGTTAAGAATTGTCCATAAACTTTCTGCATTTTTACCTGCAACATCTCACTATTCACAATACTAGGCAATTACTGAAAATAAAATATACAGCAAATTTTCATATAGCAAYTTTCAAGTAGGTAGAGAATACTATACTCTGTTTTGGTTTTTTTCCAAATTATTATACAYATTACCTATTCAAATGGCAATAAGATGTTCACCTTCAAAATGGATAAATAGGTTAGAAGTAATAAAAAACCTTCTGTGAAATATTTCTCTATGATGTCCCTAAATTTTAAAGTACTATTTACACAAGAAATCAACTTTGCCAAATGTTTGCCTATTGTCCTTTTTTCAGATCTAAAATGAAGGCTTTCCTCTTTTCAATAAGCTGGAAAGATCTTCTCTGATGGCATGTTTTACAGGTCTGACAAGATATAGCACGAGTTAATTCTTATGGAACAATCTGATGTTCCTTCACATCAAATCTTGGTCACTTCCTTTCCCTTCTCTTTTTTTTTTTTTTTTTTTTTTTTTTTATTGATATCCCTTTTTTTTAGACAAGGGTCATATAAAGAAGAGAACACATGGTGCTGCTTTAGCTTGTTTCTTTCAACGGGAATTCTGTGGCACTTCATGATTTTGTGAAGGGAAAGTTTGCAATATTGAAAGAAAATATCTGATTCCTAGGCACTGTTCTTGTACCTCTTTTGTAGTGAGCCAAGTAGGTCGCACTGTGAAGCAGGAGTGGCCTTGAGAGAGACTGGGCCTGTGTGTGGGACAGCTTTGATTCAAATTCACATTGACTGCAGGCAGTGAGCACCCTGACAAACCTCTCCCTCCACACTTTCTTTTCAAATCTTTGTGATTTTACCTGTTGATATATTAAAATTGCAGTTTTACATTCCAGATCCAGGGTTTCATTAATCACTACCCTGAAGTGCTGTACAGGAAACAGAATCATTTACATCCACTGCACACCTGACTTCTTTTCTGTGCTCTTCACCAGCCTGCTCCTCACCAGTGCTGGCCTCCAGAAAGTTTCATGCTGATTTGCTGTCTTTCTTCTTGCTTTTGTGATCTGCTGCTCTGAACTTGTCTGCCACTCCTTCAGAAGCTGCCTAGATCAATGTGAATGGAGACTGGAGAGAAATTTTCAATAATGGTAAGTCAGGCAAAAATGGGAGCTGCAGAAACAAGCCAGAAGAGGGATTCTTTTAAGCRTTGAAGTTTTGATCTGCTATGGCTTTCAACATGGAGTGTAGGATTGGGAGCARTGTAAGATTTGTTATACTGCCCAACATAAATGTTCTGTTAAAATGCCTGATGCAGACCATTAGAGGTTGAATCCAAGCCCAACGATATCACAAAGAATCCTTTRGTTGACCTCCAGTGGTGCTTATATTATTACTTTATCAAAGAAAATGTTTTGTTGCTTGGTTTGCAGAGACTCACATAAACAACAGYAGTCTGAAAAGTATCTGAAGATGGCAGAGAAATACATTTTACAGCCCTTCTTATTCTGAAGAGTATTTACTGGTGATAGCAATCTTCTGTTCACTTAAGTTTAATGGTGCTGGTAAGTGCAAGTTGATTTTGAAGTACACTACATGTCATTCAGCTGCACACAAAGTGTGGAAAGGAGTGGGAAGCAGGGACATTTTATTTCTCCTGCAACACTGCATTGAAGTAATAATGACAGAGTTAGCAACTCTCCTTTTTAGTATAGGAGGTTCTCAGAGATAGAAACSAAATGGTTTTGTAGAATTCTTATTTTATGTGATCATCCCTTTTTAAATTTTTTTCCTTGGATTTACTGTGTGCAGAAGGAAWGGGTAACCAGAAATAGACAACACCCTTTGAGGCATTTTGCTAATTTAATATGCAAAAATAGACCTCAGTCTGTCTTGCAGTTATTCTGGGATGGAGTTCATGTCACTAAAACTTTTYTCAGATTGTCCTGAGCTGTTCCTAAATGGCCACCCAGCACTCTGTTAAAGAAACCACTCCCATGGAATAAGAACTGCAAAAAACATATGAAAATGGTACAGTTTAACATTTTCTATCAATGTTTCTCACCCACTGCTTGGATAATTAGACTGTACTTTTTCCTGAGGGAAGAAAAGATATTTTGAGAAAAAGACTTTCAGCTAACCAATATTTTCTCTCCAGCTTTCTCTTTACTGAGGATTAAAAATATTGCAAAGGTTTGCAGTTTTTCTCTCCAAAAATGGATGATAGCTGAATTTCTTTTATGAGAACTTTATACTCTTATTGGGTAAGGGTGCCATTGGCAAACAGAGAGTAAATCTGCCATAAATCCATCTCTTTCTGAATGGAAATCTCTCCATTAAAACCACTTGATCATAAATATCTAGCTGTACTAAAGATCAGATTTAGAAGAACCAAAAAATGCCACAAATGAGGAACCCTGACAGGTAAATGCAGTCATGACTTTCCTAGGTAAACCAGAAAGTTACTCARCTTAGAGAAAACAGTAATTAGGTCCCTGTAGGAACCTGTGCAACCAAGTTCCTGCCAAAGTTGCACAGAAATAGGAGCTCAAAAATGAATTTAGTCTTCAGCAGGATGCTTTGCCTCACAACAGCTTTTCCCACAAAGTAAATCATCTCCAAAGACATGAAGACTGAAAAGTAAAGAAGTGTTCTAAACTATGGCAAAACTGGGCATAAGGAAAGGCAATGTTACTCACACTCACATGGTGCTGAGGAGTTTGAGGGCTCATTGCTGATCCTGGGGCTGATTACTTTCTGCATTACTCCAGGTTTATCTTTAAAATCATGCTGGTGGAAAACTGAAGCAATGCAGTGGAGAATCAGGCTGGCAGAGTTTATGCAGATAGAGGAAAGTGAAAAGGACACTGCAGGACTGATCAGAAATAAAGCAGACATAGAATATTTCTAGAGCTGGAGTTCCAACTATTTGGCTATGCTATATCTTGTCAATGCCTTTTGGTCATGCCAAAGGCTTAGAGGAGATTTGCTTCTTCCAACTGTCTTGTTTTTCCACTGCATTTAACACAAACATGGTGATTTTCCATTTTGCAAACAACAAAAATAAATTGATAAGTTTATTCTCTGAGAAGTGGGTGGCGTTCAACACATTTGACTGACATCAGTGGTCAGTCCATAAAACAACTGCGCCACGATTTTCAGCAAGAAAATCATCATTATTCTCTTTAAAGCACTGGACACAATTTTGTGTATTTTAAGACTGTTTCCRTATTTCCTTAACCACAAGAAAAGTATTCACTGTAATAAGTGTTATGAGGYTTAAGCTTTGCATAAGTCAGCAGAAGTGTAACTTCCTCTGACCTCCTGAATGCTGCTGGAATTTCAGACTGCTGGTGAGGGAAAGAACCTCGGTCTAAAAACAGCAGGACTCTGCCCACCCCAAGAGAGTTTGATTTACATAGGTTGAAATTCTTGTTCATAGGGTTTTAATATGATATCTAATCTATTCTTCCTCTGTCCCCTTTTTCCACCTGCTCATAAGCCCTTCCCCAGAATAATTAATAAACTGCTGATATTTCCTCTGCTTAAATGCCTGCACTGCAGTGAGCATGTAATCAGTAATGGGCTTAGTCTGGTTTGCCAAGTGGAGTTCTTTACATTAATTCTGAATTGAAAGAAAAGCAGTCAGCTTAAGAAGCTTACAATGGTTTTAATTTCATCTACTCAGGGTCCCTTCCTTGAAGACCCAAATTTTAACTTCCATGATTTGTGTGAAGTCTGTGGAGTAACTTCTCTCATAATCAAATGCCATTATTTTCCTCCTAAAGGATAATGTGGCAATCAGTGTAAAGTGCAAACACAATTTCCTCCTTGTTTTTCCTCTTTAAATAAAAATGTCAGGCAAACACCTGGTTGTAACAGAAATAAAAGGTAAGACAAACACAACTAAGACACAGCCCAGAATTACCCCTTTAAATGTCACATTATTTCCCCAGTTAACCTTAAGTACAAAGCCACCTTTGAAGTGCTCTACAGAGCAGTATTTTTTGCAACTCACATCTCTACAGGCACTGAATTCTGTGTGCTAGGAGTTATTGAGTACACATATATAAACCAGTGTCAGGATATCTTGCAGGGAAAGTATTTCACAGTTTTTTGAAAAGTCAATGTTGCTTTGTTTTTATTTTTGAAGTATTGAACTACCAAGAGCAGAATTATCAGATTATGTTTTTATAAGGGCTTTTAATCAGATCAAAGCAGGAAAGGGTTTTTTCTCCAGAAAATTGTAAACAAACTAAACAAGTCATTTTTTCATTAAAATAAACTATTCTTGCAAGAAGTATTGTCTAGCATAACTAAATTTTGAGGCTTCATTCTGACATTTGAGATTTGACATTCTCTTAAGATACATTCTGGTTCTCATTTCCAGTAAARTGCAAGATGAGAGCTTTGCAATTCTATAGTTCTGTTTTGTTGAATGTTAAAATAATCAAGCAGCAATAAGTGGACAAAAGAGTAGAGCATCCTTATAATGAGTATCTCAGATAGTTTCTATAAGTCCTCCCACACTGATATTTTTAAACAATACAGCCATGACCAAAACCTCTGAGATTAAAGATCCTGCTGTGAAAATTAAAAACTTAGCAGTTGGAGGAGAAGATATAACCATCAGMAGTCTGAGGTGATTTTTCAAATTGTAAATAGATGAATAAAAAAACTTTTCTTATATTTATTTTGTTATGGAAAGTTGCATTTACAAGGTGCTARTGAGGACTGGAAATTCAGTCCAAATTAAAACTGGKCTTAATAATAGAAGTTWTTTGACTCCAGAAACTAGAATCTCWATAAAAATAACTGCTGARCCTTCTGCTACAAATCTGATGATATCTGGCAACAACAAATGCAGTGACACAAAGAGTGTGGCAAATTGGAAGCAAGTGGAAAGTCTTKAGTTACAAAGATACTTGCATGATAAGAACTGGTCAGAGCTACTCGAAAGATAAATGTAACAAAAATGAAAGGGGTGAGTTTTAGAGATAAATCCCTTTAGGTTTTCTTTCTATCCTGCAAAATGCATGCAGATGTTTCTCTGGATTTTGATAGCATATGTAGAAAGAGGAATAGAAGTGKTTTTTATATTCTTTGCTAGAGATCATCAGAAGATTTTTTTGTAGATACTCTGATGTTCTTGCAAGCACTTTTGGTATATGTTTAGGATTTCAAAGGAAAAGCATACATATGCACGTTCAAACCTCTATAAAATGCATTTATCTTTTTTGTTTGTTTTGCTGATATAAATTGAGAAAAATACTTGCTTCTGTGATTCATGTTTGAATAGCTAATAAAATGCCCAACTTGGATTAAAAAAAAAAAAAAAAAAGACATCACCTTAGGGTAAAAAACAAGTGTGAGAAACCTCAGCCTAGGGGGCCATTATTTTAGTTTTATGTCCTTGAATGCAGCATCGTGTTTCTTCAACCATAACAATAGTGATATTGCCACAGTGTGTTATGACTGCCAGCAGGAGAAAGGCAGTAGCTGCCTGTAATGAAGATGATTTTATCATGAAGTTGGAGAGTAATTCCTAGATAGCTAAGAATGAAAACTAATTTGATTAGTACAGAACTGGTTAAAAACAAAACAAAACAAACAAACAAAAACCCCAACAAAACCAAAGCAAGAAAACAAACAAACAAACAAACAAACAAAAAACCCTGCCAAAAAACAAAACCAAAACTAAACAACAAAGAAAATGAAAACAACAGAAAAACAGGCAGAAATTTTAATGCGCAGAATATGTAACTTTCCTTCTCCTGATCTTCCTGTCCACTTTTCACTCTTCCTGTAATACATATAAAACTCATTTTTGTGCCTCATTAATTGGTATTTAAGCATATAATTTTGCTAGGACAAATGCACTATCTTATTATACATTTCAAGAGGATATGAACCCAGGTGAACACTGGAATAAAAAATTTCTAATAGACCTTCAGTTCAAGGAAACTAAATCAACCAACTGATAAAGTTACTGAGACTGCTTTCAAATTTAGTTGGTTGAGTTGGTTGTACTATGTTCCATTACCAASCTAAGCACCTCAGATAAATGAATTAATCTATCCACACCTACAGCCCCCATTTAAGTCTAAAACAGGCATTATTATTTTCCTTGGAGCAATAGCAAAGTGATCCAAAGGTATTAGGCTGGCTCAGCATAGGAATTCCAACTGTGTGGACATCAGTTAAATCTTCAGTAGAGCCAGTCCTCTGAACAGAAACATTTTTGTGATGCACTCACAGGAAATTGCATCACGTTTTTTCACTCTTATATAGGGAATACAGTCTTTTTGCACAACTATTCTTTCACCCAATTCAATGAACTAAGAATGTCCACATAATTATCTTTTCAAATTTGTAGCATAAGTATACAGGAATCTTGGTATAAGTATCATATCAAAGATTTAAGGCAAACAGATTTTAATGGGGCACATTTTTTATTGTGGTTAATATTCAGTCTTTACAACTCACCAATTTTTCTTTAAAATAAAATTATTTCCTTTCAATTTAACCTGAAGTTCTTAAACAAATATCTAAAATATGTAACTTAAAAGATGGTAAATACTCTATATTAAAAATGGAATATAAAGTAAGAAATATTTGTAACTAAAATGGCACATAAYATATTGATTCTCAACACAGGACTGRTGAAAAAATCAGATTGTCTTTATGCACCTGTTTTCCCTTTTTTCCTTGTCAGCCATGTTCCAAAGTAGTATTCAAGATGCACAAATTTTCACACAAATTTGGATTATAATGTCCTTCTGCCCAAGGAACATGGAATAAAGTATCACCAGCAATGCTTGGATTTCAAACATGGCAAAAGCACTTTTACTTTGAGTTTCTGGCCTGCATATATAGACATATTTATTGAGTAAAGTTATGGAATCTCATAAGAATTTAACTTTTTTAATTACTTTAGATTTTAAGCTACATGTTTATTATGGTTCCTGATTCTTTTAACAGCCCAAGAACCAAATGATTTTTGGCCCCAGAGGATCACGAAAACTCCTTCACTGTAACAATAAATTCTCTATAGATTCTTTAAAGCTACACTGTTRGTTTTAAATGGAGTTGGTTTTTTTAGCAGCTGAACATGTTTTAATTTTTTTAATGTGATAGATACTTTAATTTCCTGTCTCTTTTTAATTTAAATTTAATTAAAATCTGGCCTCACTGACTTTTACTTTCAGGTCCTGATTTGTCTCTGTGTTTACCCTCCAAGTATTTCCAGTACTTTGAGCACATTAGGAATATTAAGCAGTTAATCAAGTGTAAAAAACATTAATTTACTCTCTACCGTCTTTCATCAATATCTTTTTTTTTTTTAATCAGAGGACTATCCAACAACTAAGCCCACAGATTCACAGCAAGCATTTCATCAACAGGCACTGATATTTTGCTGCACCAAGGATGGTGAAATAAATCTCTGCCAATGTGAGTGAATGGTCTTCTGTACAGGAATAATCCCAGCCCAGTGTAATCACTAAGATTCTCTCATACAGGTTTTTAAATAATGTAAATAACCCCAGTCAAACTCTGTGTGTGTGTGTGTGTGTGTGTGTGTTTAGAACAAGCTGATTCCTTGAAGTCATATTAAATTCTCTGCCCTATTCCTAAAAGCCCAATGTAATCAAGCATGCTACAAGCTCCATCACTCTCTGGGTAATTTTTGTGGTTTCTGCAGCCCGTGTCAGAACTGCCATCTGTTCTATTTCTGCCTGTGAACCCAGGCTCACCCTTTCATGGGCTAAGTCACTAGAATTTGGCCAACTAAATGGCAGCTAAAGTTGAAATCCATTTTACATGGTGGATCTGGCCTAACATTCTAGCACAAACAGCAAAGATACTGATAGAGACAAAGACTTTTCAAAGAATGAACTGTGTTGTTATATTTATTTTTATTGGAGGCATTGCTGCTATTGGCCCAAAATATACAGCATTGTGTCCAGAGAGAGAACAGGTCTGGAATATCTGTTACTCCTGAATCTGCCTTCTGTCAGTGTAGATGTACTAATTCCTGGCATAAAGCTGCTCTGCCCTCAGGTACCAGTATAATAACCAGCTCCAGCTAATGGGAGTTTATGGATCTAGAATTCATTTTGAATTCTACTGTGAGCCTTCCTTTGTGCAGAAACTCTGTTATATGAGCTGCAATGGAGTTATGCTTTTTGAAAACACTAATCTAGGCATATAAAGCTTTGTGCAAAAGTTCTAAAACTAATGCAACAATTGTTCAGATTATTAATAAGAAGCCTCATTCATTATGCAGTGATTCCTTTCCATACAATTAAAAACACCTAAAAATTCWCTTCTAAATTTCCCCATAGTCTATTCAAATACATGTGTTTTCAGCCCTCTTTTTATCAAAAATCTTCAATCAAGGGCAAAGAGGAAATGCACTTGCCACACAAACTATTCAAGTTTCTGGGGAACCATGAMCAGGTCCTGAATTAAACCAAGTATAGGTTCCTGTCACTGGAACTAAAAATAAATTCAGCAAACTATTTGTGCTGAAGTCCTTTGTCCCTTTGTGAACAAAGCTCGTAGGGACAAGCTTCTTCCGGTTCAGTGATAAACACAAAATACTTCCAGAACTCTTTGGAAATGGTTTCTGATCCTGTTACTAAATGTAAATGTTTTTTTGTCTTTTCTGGGAAAACGGATATAACTGACTGAATTTATATTTTTCTGATGAAAGTATGCAAAAAAACTTATATTTTCTGTGCTCCTCTATTTTGGAGACCTGGGACAAAATCCAGGTGGAAAATTCCCATGGGGAAGCTTATGTTTACTATTAGGTTTCAGGATAGAATTTACTGAGAAATTCAGYTTATGTCAAGATAAATACTTAGAAGTAGCACCCCACTATGAAATTCTGACCAGTTTTATAAAGATTCATTGGATAGCTGTTCCCAGGTGAATTCAGAGTGACTGCATTGATAATACAGCTAATTCTTTTTTCTCTGTGCAGTTTAAAACACAGTATCTCCTGTGAGAAAATGCTAACACATAGCTTTGAATTTTGCTTTTGAAAGTAGAAAATCTTAGCCTTGATGCCCCTAAAAAGTTATGAAGCAGTAAATGAGCCTCGCAGTGCACAGAGCGATTTTGAAGGTCCAGGTATCTTACTGCTTCAAGGTGAAGTAATCCTCCTGCAGCCCCATCTCAAGGGCAAGTGAGCAGCCTGAGAGCCAGCTGATGAATCACACAACTGCCCAGTTTGTTGGTCTAAGGCACACTGGCTGGCCTTAAAGCACTGGGCTGGAAACTGCAGGAGAGCAGCTTACCTGAGTGCAGAAGCACAGTGGAGCAATGTCAATAGATCTGCCAATTTAAATTGTCCTTCATGAATCAGAACCTGAGGAGGATGTGTGTGTGTGGAGGAAGAGAGAACACTAAGACTCTGTAAAGCCCAGCCTGCACACAATGCAGAAAGCCCTTAGAGAGAAGGACAGAAAATAAAAACAAAGAAATAAAAAAAAAAATTATATATATAAAAACAGCCTATATATATATAGGCTGTTTCTGCTCAGAATAAAGCAAGCTGGAAGGGAGCTCTGGAACTTGTCTGGTCCAATGCCCTGTTCAAAGAAGAGCTAAGAAAAAATTAAGATTGCCTGAAATTTCCAAGAACAGAAATTTCACACTTCTCTGGACTGTTTTTTCCATGCTTGACCATCCTCTTAGTGATTTTTTTTTCCTGTTAACTAATAAAGATTTACCTTGTTTTGCCTCTTGCATATTTATTTTGCCCCTCCAAAGGCCTGGCTCTGTCAGTTCTGTTAATGCCTTTTGATAGAGAAAAACTGAGATTCCCTCCACCTTCCTCCCTATAAAGCATCCCTTAGAGCATCTTAGTGCCATTATGGTCACACTCCTCTCAAAATCTTTTTTTTTAAAGCTAGTGAGATCTGACACATGAAATGTTTCTAAGTAGCTGAGATTGTGCAGTGTTCCAAAATAAGTGCTTTGTCAAGGTGAGCACTTGAAAGTAGATAAAAGATTTAAATTCATAAAGGTCATAATTTATGCCATCTGTCTAATACTGTTTACTGGAATACTCTTGTTCAGTGTCATCTTTTTAACTGAAAAATTACAGTATTCAAGGAAACATTCACAGTGCAGTATATGAAACCCAGAAGAAACATTGAAAGGAACAGCTGTATTATTTGTATTTATGGATAGAAAAATTCTGGAAAGTTACATCAAGCCACACACACACACACACACACACACACACACACACATACACACACAAAATAACAAGTCTGGCAGAGAAAACTGTGATTTTAGCAGCGTATCTTACTGTCTGGTGTTCTAAATTTGGAGATTAGATAAATATCCTCTCTGCACTCACTTCTGTTCTCCAGCAACACAGTACAAAACAATGCCTTAAACATGAGCTATTAAAAAGAACACTTTATGTTCTGTGGCTTTTAAGCAGAGTGTTGCTGTATTAAAAAAAAAAAAACCATAAGGTCCTTTACCATCAAACAAAACAGATCAGTTGTCCCTTGCCTACAGGGATACCCAGTCTGAATAAAAGCCTCTAATGGAGGCTAACATTGCCTTGAATTACTGTGAAAGCAACACTTGTCTGTTGTACTCTTTCAAGTGTTGATACTGATGAAAATACTTATGAAGCTGCCAAGCTAATTTCATGACAGATAAGTCAGGAACAATACACAAGAACCTGATTTTGGGCATAAATATAATGTCTAGCAACACATTTGGGAAAAAAAAACCCAAAAAATCAACAAACCAGCATTGAAAAGGMGTAATCAAAAGATCCTCCAAAAATGCCAACAGTGAAGATATCAGTGCCAGGTATTTATCACCAGGATTATAACAAGTTTACTAATCTCAGTAAATTGGAACAAGAGATACATTAATTCTGTTCATTAGGTACCTCCTGCTGTTATGGTTTGATTATTATTCATAGYACTTGGACACTTCACTTAGGATTGGGTTATTAAGAATTCTAAGTACTGCACATAAGCACAATAAAAGTCCAGCCCCAGCTCTGCTTCACAGCCTTACAGCAAAAAGGATTTAATTTGTACTTTGGGAATGGGTACAAGATGAGGTCATGCAACTTGTGCCTTCMCCAAGAGCTGAATAAAGACATTCTTTATCAGCACAGGCCTGTACCTGAATGCCCTCATACCTTATCTTCCCTGTGGGCTTCTCCCACTGCAGTGATGTTTCCTTTTGTTTCAGCTTCTTTATAAACATCCAGTTAATTTGTGTCAGCAGCAGCAGCCGTCACGCATTGGAATGTCAACAAACTCTGACAGATCTGCACTGCTCTCTGTACTAAGGGATTCCACAGCACTCCAGGAATTCCCATTTCTCAAGAAGGTCTGGATTACTCTGTGGTAGCTCAAGTGTTACAGTGTAATTCCATTTCTGGTAGCCGTTTACAGTTGGCACAACAATGTCATTTTCTCCTTTAGCAAGTGTCCAGTACTTCTGTGTTGGGTTTTATATTCCTTCAAGAATGCTACAAAATATTTAGTATCCAAAAAGACCAGGTTTAAATGCCCCAACTTAAATGTTCTTTCTCAGAGAACATGTAACAGGATTATATGAGGAATGTCCAGGGTAGACCAGCACCTCAGAGGCTTCTATCAGCCAGATCTGGCTCTACATAGCATGAACCCTCAGAACACACTGTAGATCAAACTTGAATAAAATACTGAAGTTGAGAGGCTCATAAGTGGATTAACTGCATTGATACATTCCTCCTCATCATTGCCATAAATATGAAGCTTATCTGATTTTGGATTAAACAGGCCTCAGTGTGAATTCTGAATGTCTTTGTGAATTATTTCTTTCTCACAGTTCTTACTGCTGATTCTCTCAGAGGGCAGAAATTAAAATCAAACAAACAAACCAACAAAAACAAARCCCAGRCTACCCAAGACTGTGAATAAAATTGCTTTATGAGCCTGCTAAAGGGATATTCAAGGATTTGTTACCTAGGCTAGAGCTATGGAGGAGTGCTGGCCATTTATCCTACTGTGCATTGAGATTTTCTTTATGTTTTTTACACAGAAAACCTGAGGTAACACTGTCTTCAAGAATCTGTCCTGCCCTTGGAATCAGCCCACCAGCCCACAGGACTCTGTCCCTGTTTGATTCAGCAGTGTAAATCCAAAGCAGATTAATGCAAGACATGGATCACATGGAGAATTTTGAGGTTCCGAAAATTACTTCATGCACTGATAATCTTTCTAGGACCTTTTTTAGTTTGTTTTTATTTTTKATTTATTTTCATTAATAAATATATACACCTAGCCTCTAAAATTTCTGAATGCTTCAATCTGAACTGATAAAAAACCTCTCTCATGAGGTTCAAACATGAGTCCAGAAGTGTAGTTACCCGAACTGTGAATCAGCTCCCTGGAGCATCAAACACAGCTGGTCAGCACAACACCTGATTCTGTTTTTAGATGTTCATCAGATATAAGAAGGCAAAAAGGTTGTGCTTCTCTCCCCTCTCACTAAAAATAAAACCATTTGCACAGAAAAGAAAGGGGAGGTTGAAAGAGGCTATTTAATGAGCATAAGCCTGACAAACATTTCTGCTGGTAAGAGCACACTGATATCTGAGGGGCAGTGCTCATGTGGCAGAAGTTAAAAAGCATGTTCTAATTCCATGTAAGTTTTTATGTAAGTAGGARGAGGGAGAAAAATCCACTTCAACTTAGATTTAATTTTACAGTTACTACTAGTATAGATAAAAATTTATGGTTTYACAGCTGTAAAAGGTTTAGATTTAATTAGAGGAACTTGTTTCCATTTACATGGCAACTTTTGCAATGAGGTAGGCTCTGACAATTTGTATTACTGTGYTTTATATAATTTTTACCAAGCTTCTTGCTGTGAGCTGCTAACTCACAGTATCATATTTCAGAATAAAAATGAGAAAGGCAGTCTTCAATTCTTTCTTGCTTACATTGGGAATTTGGCTGTTATTGAYTGATTTTAAGAATGATGGCCATAGACAAGATATTTCCATCAGCAAGTCTATTGATTAGGTTTCAGTACGCTTGCAATAGAAAATTTGGTATTAATGAAGCTAATAAAAAATTAAGTCAGATAGTCTTTCTAAGGGGTTCATTAACACCTTCACATGATAGAAAGACATAATTCTGACACTCTTTTTTTTTTAGCTTTCTGGTACATACAAGATGAGGACTTAAGATTTTCTTGAGGACATATGAGTTTATATACCTTCAATGATGTCATGGTTTAACTCCAGCTGGCAATTAAGCCCCACACTGCAGCTCACYCACTCCTCCTCAGTGGGATGGGGGAAAGAMTTAGAAGAGCRAAAGTGAGAAAACTCTGGYGTTATTTTAATAATTGAAACTRAACAAAATTAAATAATAAAATAARTATCAAAAACACTAWTAGGCAATTGCAATGAAAAGGAAAATAYCAAAAAGAGAGAGAAAGAAACCCCATATTTAACAAGTGGTTAAAATGAAAAATAATCTCTCACCACGAACTGACGGATGTCCTTGGCCAGCTTTCCCTCTAGTTTGGATACTGAGCATAAAACCATATGGTACCTAAATTTTAAAGCTCTACCAAAAATTTGCTTTATCCCAGATACATTTTTTCCTGSTTATTCTCAACATTAGTTACCAATATTTCTGGGACATTTCTAGATTCACTAATTGTTCCTCTGCTTTTTAAGTTAAAAATTGTACTCTCTTCCTTAAAATAAAAGTACATTCTCCTTCTCTTTTGTTTTGATCYCTCTTGTGTTTTGTTTATAATTTTCTCCTTTAAATTGAATAGTGATAGCTTCAGGTCGTCTTCACAGACTGCASAATCACAGTTTCTTGGCCATTAAGGCTTCTACCATGCCTCCTGTTTTCACTTACTTTCTTCCTCCTAAACCCTCCCAATTCTCTCAGAAATTMAGCCTTCTAAAACACTGTRTATTTAAATATAATACTAGTTTGTACTGCTATATTTTTTACTAAACTAAATGTAATCCCATCAACAGCATTCCCAAAGTAATTGTTAACTTCCAATGYTGTGATTAAATCTTCATCAAAATGGATTTGCTGTTTGATATTTTGTTTTATTAAGTTAAAATTATCTACACTTTATGGAAACTAATTACATTTTATTATTTGTTGCATGAAGCTTACAAACTGAATTTTGTATTCATAATGGTTTTTCCTATTCCTATGCTACTATCATTTAGGAGATTAAAAAGGAATCCCTCCACTAGAATTTGGTGGCCCATGAAAAATGTCTTCATGGTCACTGCAGACTCCACATGTACCCAAACACATTTGTTTAAGCCACAATTAGCAGCTGACAGTAACATGTAAACAAACAGCTGGTCATGAAAAGGGTGAGAACCAAGAAGCAGAGAGAAAGACACTGCACCAGACAGTGCCTCACGGAAAATTCTAGTTTAAAATTATGTTCATGTCAGGATCACCTTCCTAAMAGCAGGCATTTTTTGGCTACCTGGGGAAAATTGTTTTACTCTTCTCAAACTCACTCATTTTTTAGGATTTCAGCTAATGCTAACATTCTGTGAATGTTTTCACAGAATCACAAAACCACAAGAATCACAGAATATCCTGAGTGAGAAGGGGGCCATAAAGATCAACGAGTCCAGCTCCTGGCCCTGCAGAGCACCATCTCCAAAAGCCACACCACGTGCCCAAGAGCATTGTTCAAACACTTCTTGAACTGTGCCAGGCTTGGTGCTGTGACCCCTTCCCTGGGGAGCCTGTTCCAGTGCCCAGCCACCCTGTGGGTGGAGAACTTTTTCCTAACATCCAATCTAAACCTCTGCTGACACAACTGCAGGCCATTCCCTCGGGTTCTGTCTCTGGTCTCCACAGAGAGATCAGTGTCTGCCCCTCTGCCTCCCCTTGTGAGCAAGTTCTAACTGCAACGAGGTCTCCCTTCATTCTCCTGGAAGTTTAACAATTGCTTGAAGGAAATACAGTCTTTAATCAATTCTTTGTGTCACATCTTCTCAGACATCAAATTCTGCTTGTATTTTCTTGGGGGTAGAGAGGGATTACAGATCAGCCTTCTTCTGTGCAAAGTCTGGCACAATAGGTCCTTTAGGTTCTACTGGAGTGCAAATAATCACCACATTCTTAGGGTGTTTAAATGTCACAGAGAYGTGTTTAGTCTAACCAGGTGCACAGTCAGATGAAAGGAAGATTTAATTGGAGAACTCCAGCCTCTGAATAACTGATTGGATTTTTCACCTCAATTAAAATTATTAGCAAGCTCTAATGCACTTCCCACTTTCATCAGAGGATGTTTACTGACAAATGGGTGAATCTACTGTTGCCCAGATTAAACCGAGCGTCTCTTAACTGCTTAGAAATGACTAAAGATTGAATTTACTGAACAAAAAAAAAAAAAAAAAAAAAAAAAAGAGGGGGGGGGTGTTCCTCTGGCAGAAATTCCAAGGATCTGCCTAGAGTTCAGAGAATAATAGGATTCAGTAATCCAGTGCAGGGCTTCCACTCCAGCGAACTGCATAATCCACATCAGGTAACTCCAGAACAATGAGCAAAATAAGCCACTCCAGTATTCGTGGCATTTCAGACCAACGAACAACATAATCCCAATTTTTATTAGAAACTATAGACAAAGACAGAAGGTTTTAAGAATAATCAACATGTAAATGTGCTCTAYATAGTGAGAAAGGGAATTTGTACTACAAGATGTTAATAAATTAATTTTTAAGACTCAGAACATCTGTGGACTTCCATTAGCTCAAAAATAAGAAAGTAATGGCTTCATTAACCATAACGTGCAAATTATTTCCTGATCACTTTGAACAGATAAATACTACTTAAAATGTCTTCTCATCCTAAAAGCATATGCTTGTCTTTATCCAACATATTAATTTCAAACACACTTGGATTCTGAGCTTGTAAATTGTTTGCAGAGATGTCATTGTGACAGAGACCATCTTAGATGTGGACATTAGTATGACATGAACGAGTTCCTGCCTGTTCAAAGTACTAAGAATATGACCTTGGAAATTAGTTCAGAGTAGCCTATTAATTATTTTAAGATTCTGAAATTAAAAATGCCATGGAAGAGCAAAAGGCTGCCATATTGTTATCCARATTATTTCCTTCACTTCGAGCTACGTGGCTCTCACCCACTTTGGCACTGAGATCCCTACTCAGCCACCCATGCACCTGACTGTCAGCAAATGGAGAGTGAAAACAACCAGCCAGCATCTTCGGAACAAGGGTGGTTTGTGGACAGATTGTCTGGCCACTGCACYACGATTCCCATCCAACTCTGAAAATGTTTGCAAGGAAGAATAAAACTGCCAAAGGTGTTTAAGAGCAGTCAGCTAGTTTAAAGTGCTACAGAATTCGGTTTCCTGGCAAATGCTCTAACAAGCTTTGCTACAAAATGTCAACATTTGGATTCACAGCATCCCAAGATACCTGTTAGTTGCAGCTCTGCTGAAGCTCTGAAGGTTTAACTATCTGAACAATGAAAAATTAGTTATAGCTGGAAATATAACAGCATTGAAGCCTAACTTCTCCCAAAAAATATGTGCAAAGAATAGGCAAGAATTCTTCTRAGCTGAAACAAACATACTAGCACTAAAATGGTTTCTGTGCTTTGGTAGTGTTCTTTTTTCCCAAGATAAACATTATTTCATGAGTTATGACATGGAAACTTTATCCAGTGAGCTGGCTCATCATGTCACATTGTTCAAAGAATAACACCACAGCTTCTTCTGCTTTGGTGATGAGAGAATCCACTGTAGAGCTGTGTAAGAGACATGAGTGGTCAATCCCATCCCAGTTTGCTAAATAAGAGGCTAATTTTCCAAAGTGTCTACTTGATGCAGAAGCTTGAAAGCCATGTTCATAAATTGCAAGGCAACAGAATTTCCATTATTCTTTTGATACCTTTATTTTTATGAAGCCTTGGCCTAAGCCAAGGTTTAATAAGCAGTAGTGAAATTGTCCACTTGAAATGACAAAAGTATCATAGGAATTAAGAAMTTAAGTCTCTTGGACTATCAGTGGAAATCTTTGAAGACCCTGTTTTTAAAGATATTTAGGTGTGTCAGCATCCTGACTGCCTTGTGTTTAAGGATCTGTGCTCTCTTTAGAACAGAAATTTACAAAACGTTGGGAGTACTACAGTATAACCCAAACCAGGCACACATTCCTCTTGTGTTATGCATTGCACAGTCTAAGCAGTTACAGCACATTTCCAAAAAGGTGTTTATGGACACTATGGTAGGAAAAAAATTATCTGGGCCATGACTAGACCTGTGCTTTGGGAAATTCAAGTCTTGGGCTGATTTCATCCAAATCAGGCAGTTCATGGTCTGAGCTGCCGGACTAAACAGCAGTGCAGGGAAGCAGACCTTGCCCAAAGATTTTTTTACAAAATGGGGATTTGGAACTGGTGGAATAACATGACAGAACACTCAAACAACACATATTGAACAAGACCAGCTAGAAAATGTATTTCTTTCTGTTGGTTTTGTTCTCACAGKCCCAGACATGGAAGTTCTGAGCTGCTGCCTGAGAACTGAAATGCAACAGCACATTTCAGTATCTGGTGGTAGCATGCAACGAGATGGGAAAATACAGAAGATGTGACTGAATCTCAGGAACTTTCAATGAATTAGATCAGAAGTTTCACCTTCAGTCTCAAAGCATAATTGATCTGCAAATTGATAGAAATTAACTGCAAGTGGTGTTGCATGTATATTTGAAAATTTAATTAGCATATGCCTCAGTCAAGTTTCTCAATCTGCCATCCTGTCTGAYTTCAATATAACTAAACTACAGCAGAAACCTGTTTTCAGTAAACACTCACAGTTAAAAAAGAAAGAAAACAAAATCATGACTGAACAGAATCCCAGAGGTCCCAAAAGAATTTCTACTACACATTAAACCTGGCAGTTAYATATTCAAAAGAAATTAAGCATGCATTGAGTCTCATTACATAAAATACATAAAAAATATCTCTGAACTGAACTGACTAAATATCTTATTGTCCCAAAGTGCAATGAAGAATATATTTTCAATAGTTATGAAATAAAAAAGACATAATCTAAAACCATAATGTCTTTAGKTCCCAAGGATCATTTCTAAAATTGATGCTGGCACTTATCCTTCTGCAGTGTATGTCAAGTGCTGAAGTCCATCATCACAATATTCTTCCAAAGGACTTTTAAGGACCTTTAAACATTTTGCTTTTCCATCACTGAGCCAATACACTGCTGCTGAAGCTGTTTCCTGCAGCAATTCTCTCCCAGTCTCCCACACCCTGCTAGGGAAACCTGGGTATGCAAAGAACACCCAGCTCTCTTCTGGAGCAGAGTTTCATTGCTCAATTTACCAAGCAAAATCAGCAACAGGTACTTAATAATGAGAAAATAAAAGGAACCACTCAAGGACWGTCCCAATTGCAGTGATTGATAGATGTATATATAAAACCAATAATTTCAAGCGGGGAAAAATTTCGATCTTCATGGGACAGAATGTTGGTGGTTTGTATTTTAATTGTATGGAACCCCTGGAATCTGATCAGTCTTGAGTGTATTTTTGGACCTCTTTGGGAAGTAAGAGTTTTAACATGATATGTCCTCCATGCTATGTATTTATTAGTGTACTTTATGAACATGTCATTAAGGAAGTCATGTTTTGAATAATGGATAGGATAGGATGTGAAACTACTTAAGCAATATAAAAAAAATCCCATTCCCAAGAGTTCCACATTATACTAATTTAGAAATAGTATTTTGGTCCTATTTTATGGACTAAAAGCTCCTGCTTAAAAGCTCAACCGAAAGCATATGTAAAAATAACCTACTCCTAATGTATAATGAGAACCTGAGACCTTTTCCACATAGACAGATCACAGTCTATAATTACTTTGTTTGTCTATCAAATATCTCTTATATWTAAAGCACTCAATTTAGAAAACACAACAGTAAAACAAAATAGTAGAAGTACTTGGACACTTCCTAATGAAGCAAGTTTTCATTGGAAAATTAGAGTGTTTTAAAATATRTTTGTAGAAAATTTCTAGGAAATTTCTGAACAAAACATCTAAACATACAGAGCCACAGATAAAAAGAACAGGACCATGCACTTTGTAATCTTTGTAACAAGATACTTTGRAAAGGGCAGTGCAACTTTTTTTCCACTATTCTCAATTTTTCTAATAAAAAATCAGTTTTATTTTTCATTTACCATGCATTTAGTTTGGTGCTAATACACAAGAAAATTAAAATYTCAAGAGCCAGGAAATGTCTTGCAGATCAGGAATTCTGATATTTGGCTTATTTAGAAAATACAATTTTTTATTATCTGCTTCTAAYATAGCCAATTTAAAGTGTTGTGTTATGAGCAGGGACATTGCCTGTACAGTSCACAGAGTGTGCCCCATGTGCCAAACAAGCAGGTGGAGTAAATGGGTCTGACCCTATTGATGGCCTCAGAAGTGGGGGGATATACATCAGCTGAGACCTGGTCACCCATTGCAGGGATGTGCATGAACACACCTATTCTGGAGTACATTTTGAACACAAGAGATCCCTGATGGCTGCACTGAATTAAACCTCAGCTTTATTATAAACCATCTTGGAAGGTGGATAAAGGCATACAGAAAAAGTAGCTCACAAAGAATTGGTGGTTTTCCACAGTGCTTACTTCATGCTATTCTCTAAACTAATAAACCTGCCTCCTGCTCATGAAAAGCAAAAAAATTTTATCTGCATCTTGTATTCTTTTCCTCTGTTCAACCATTTCCAGGGAACACAGGATAATTAGTCTAGCTTTCTGTGTATATTGTTCATTTAATTACACTTTCCTTTTATCATCTGCTGTAATTCTAACAGACTGAGGGTTCTCTACACACTCATCAGGAAATCAGACTGACAGGAAAACAGCCTTATTTTTCCCAACTATTTCATACACATAGCAATTGTTTTCAGGGAAAAATATAGAAAATGAAGCAAGGAGAATTGAGTCCTACTCCAAACAATGCCCTTCTCAGCTGAGGAAAGTCACTTCTCCTCAGTGTACATCTCTTACYTTTGGTGTGAAAATGTAAACAGTAATGTGTAAGCTGCTGAATTGGAAAAACATTGTGAACAAGGTATTCCATAATCAAAGCTCAAATAAATGCCACAAGTTTATGWTGATTACATAAAAAATATTTTAAAGCAGTCAAAAATAATCTGTATTAGAAAATGCTTCACAAAATATTTAAAGGACTCACAGAGTGGTTTTATTCTTTATGACCTTAGTTGGAAATGCAGAGTTGCATTGCTGACTCACTTGGCAGGCAGAAAAAATGGGACCTATTAGCTGCAACTCAGAAATACAAAAGGAATATATAACAATCATTGTCACAATTGAAAAAAATAATAACAACAGCTCATATTTCAAATTTTTGTTTCTGCTATGCACTGGATTTGAGAGTGAGCAAAGAGGGAAACAGAAAGACACATCCAGCTACCCCCATTATATCACAATTTAAATCACTGAAGAGAGATCCAATCAAATCAAGTTTTGATGCATATTCTGGGACCTTTAGCGAATAAGTTGACTTCCAGGTTGCAAGGGGAAAAATTAAAATCCAATATTTATCTGTATCTCTATATCTTGTATATTAGTGTGATAGTTTATATGTGTATAAACCACATTGATATGTATAAATCACATAGGGGAGGCCTTGAGAAAGAAACACCTCCACCAAACAGAAATTGTACTGTCTAATTCTGGGAAGTTGAGAAGATTTGAAGAATGATCACTTACACTTTTCAAGACCAAATKAGTTCGTTTTAATGTTAGAAAATGGTGGTGGCTCTGTCCTTTTCACTAGAGACAGATTTTGCTCAAAGGCTCAGTTAATACTGTTTACCCTTCTACAATTATATTCACTCTGCCATTCACAGAAGCCTATCTGCAAACCAAGTGACTTTGCTTCTATACCAGCTGTGATAACCAGTTATCAAGTGAATGTTCACACTGGCTTCATCTGGCAAACATCAGAATTAATAGGTATGAAAAGTGTGATAAAAACAAAGRGAGAATTCACTGATGGATATGTTGAGATCTATCAGGTAAAAATGAAATGTTATTTCAGATGTCTGTTGGTTTTCTGTGTAGCTCTACAAAATAAATATTAACAACATGTTTTAAATCAAGCACTTGATTTACATTTCACCTTTTCTACTCCATTTGTTCCATTCTCTCAGTATGAGTCAACCACTGTACACATCAGCTTCAGCAGGCCACAAAAAGTAATTTTTGGCTTCAGATTCAATGATAAATTTCTCATCAGAAAATTACATGTCATTCTAATTTCATGTCTGTATTATCCTTCTGTCTAAAAACTTAACAAACTAATTAAATTCTGAATTAACTGAAATCAGAATAAGTCCCAGACACTAGCTGCTGAAAAAAAAAATCTCCTGACAGAAAATAGAATTAATGTGTGTTTCATGCTTTGGAGAACTTTTCCAAAAACAGACCCCTTACTGTTTCAGGCACATGGTCTTGTTTCTCCCACAGATGCTATTTGCTGATATTTGCACTTTCAAAGATGCCAATGCCCCTTGGTAAGGAATTCTAGCCTTGATACACCAAAGAGATGCAAAGTGTCAGCCTAGACACTGTACTGTCAAGACAAGAGGATCCAGTGGCTCATTTTTTTCTTAAATTCATATAAAAATGAATTTTGCATGTCATATAGTGTTCTGCAGTATTTTTGCAACTCTTAAGGTTTTTGAAGTGTTGGAATGCAGAAGCTAGCATGACTTTCTTACAACAGCAGTAGCATGGGGAAGTAAATGAGGAGGATACACCCAAAGGAGGCCTGGACAAGAAAAAACAAGGAGATGAAGGGTCAGAATGTGAAGGTACATAAGCATTCTTTTTTTTTCCCTTTGTCTCCTCTGTGTAATTTCTAAAGGAAGGGTTTCCCACCTGCACCCTGTCTGGGTGGCCCCAACAGATCAAATGGCAGGATGCAGCAGTCTAAATAAAAGCTGAACCATCCAGACAGCTAAAGCAGATCTTATGTTACTGCAAAGAACGGTCTGGTGTATCTGCATGTGTACAAATATCTGATTTTCACCTACCASGTCCCTTAGTCTGCCTTTCTTCCCTGTCACAATTAACAGCTTTCACTCTTGAGAATTGTACATACGTACTGTGGCTGCTGCCAGCAGAACATCTCATTTCTGCCTCCTGGCTACATTTAAATGTTAGTGACTAATTCTATGGCTAATACATGCAGTTGATTTTATCTTAATGTCTACCAGTTAAAAATGTCACTGCTTAGATTTGTCTGAAATTATTTCTTCCAAACCATCCCGTTAATTATCTTTTACCATTTATAGTTCTATCTAATGGTCTGTGTTGTCAGCTGGGTTGCTAACAGGCAGTTCTGCTTTCTGCCTTTGAGAAGGGGATGTGAAACAGCCAAGCCTTCAAAACAAAGCATARCCTGATCTTTCCCGATGTGAAAAGGACTATTTGGAAGGACTTAAGAAATAGAAGCAAATAAACTTGAACTTCCAATGCCATTAAGTTTATCTTTGTCTTTASCTGCAGAACATTTACATAAGGGATAACTTGCTTGTTCCTGAAACCTTTTTTTTTTTTTTTGTTAAGAAAATGATCATCCACTATCACGAGTTTCAAGTAAAGAAAGTAAGAAAGTAAGCAGGAAATCAAACATCAATTTATATGTCATCATTGTCACATTTATAGTATTCAGGAAAAATGACATTTTTAGGCTAGCCTAATTTATACACTGATTACAGAATTTTCTGTAAAGATAGTTCTGTGCATGAAGGTATGGGCAGTTTTGAGAAAAAGGGGCTTGTTAAAAGGAAAAATAATTTTGACAGTGTCTGTTTCCATTGTTTTGTTTTTAGCTTTTATTATTGGCTTAATTGCCAAAAACCTCTTAAGTTATATATTAGATGAAAAGTCTCATTCTCAAGTGGAAAGGCATTTCTCTCCTATCTCCTGGGAACTCATGCTTCTTGTATGGTTTGAGTACAATGAGGTGAAGACTGGRGGTAGTATTAATTAAGACAATAACTAGTTCTTTATATTAATAACACCATAAGTAAGGTTAACAAAGATGCCAGCTAACTCAGCATGTCCAAATTAGGACTTAAAAGAGCTGATGTCAGGRCATTTGGTAATGGACAAAACCACAGTAGGAATAGTTATCACCMTGTTGGACCATTTTGGTGGCTTGAATGCAAATTATGCYACTAAAACTCTCTACACTTCCAGTTMCCTCCTGAGCAYGTGGAGATGGCCTCACAACACACACTCTACTTYKTTATACTTTCAAGGAAGGGCAATCTTGGCCTCAACAATGRGTTCAGATTTGCATTTGTCAGGAACAGTGTAGAGAAAYCTCAGCATCAGAYGYACATATAATGATACTGSMAATGACAACAGGGTCCTGGAARCACGTGAGTCTGGAGTGAGTAAGGACRGGACAAATACTTGACATWGCTGGACAGAAAATGCTGTTTTGGAAAGAGTTATAATGACACCCTATTGTCCTTACTGAGTGCACCAATATCTGTGCAAATAGGATCCTCTGTGCCTTGTTACTCTGAAAACTGTAACAATAGCACTTCACCATATCACAGAGGAAGTGTACAGTGCTCACATGTCATGGTGCTATGAGCCATACTATGTTTAAGAGATTGTCTGCAGAGAGATATTCATGCAAATTAAATCCCCATAAAGACATTTTAGAGTGGAATATTAAATTCTGATTAAACTGCTKCTCCCTAAACAAMATTACCTCTTGCTAKAATCCTCCTAGAATTCAGTAAGATYTCTTAAAATTTATTTGCCTCACTTSATTTTCAAAATTAACCAGAAATTTCCTAGGTTTGTGATGTTGTATCACAAGCCATGTTGCATATTTCTTTTCTATTTCTTTTCACTTTCTAGGATTGTATTAGATAGAAGAAGAGAAATTTAAAAGCAATTCTTGCAGCAAAAGCTGTGTGGATCTCCGGTGGCAAAGGTTTTTTAGTTCTGTTTACCTGTACAATAGATTCCTCCAGTCAATCAAAAAATTGTAAGTTGTAGTTTGTCCTCTCACTGTGTAACTCTAAACTATTCTGAAAAAGCCCAGTAGATATGGCTCCTTGACTATCATGATAAAGCACTTAAGAAACTCCAGCTCTGGTAAAGTTCCTTCAGCTCAGGACTTTAGGAAAAGAAAAAAAAAGGAAAAAAATCCAAAGAGGAGATAAAWCTTCTATCCAGACTGGAATGATATGCATCAGCAAATACATAAAAATGCTGCCACACAAAAATCTGTTCTTGCAATAATGTGTCCCTTTCTGAAGTACTTTTATTTAGCATGTAAAATTCATGTGTGTGGTGTGTCCATGCTCTCTGGCTCCACAGATTCACAAGTGCATACCTAATGCATACCTACACACACCCACACAAACTACTCTGTAAAGGTAGGCATGAAAAGAGGGCACCTAAATCTGTGGAATCACTCATTTCTAGCACATCTTAGGAGGAAGCACAAACTGGAAGCAAATTTTTGAAGGTCAGTGATAGCAGCTGCTGCCACCTAGAGAAACTCCAGAAAAGCCCGTGACTGGTGAAGAGGAGAACCTMGAGGAAGTCAAGTAATTGTACAGACCTCTGATGCCAGAATAACTCGATGTGTACYCACTTGTGGTTGGCTAGCTTGTCTACAGTTGCCCAAATAATTTTTACAAACGTCAGTATAATTTGGTGGGTAAGGAATTTTCAAGAGACAGTAGAGGACTTTCCAATTGGCAGAAGTGTCTTCCTCCTCTTTCTTCTGGAAATGAATAACCTTTTCATGTGGTCAGAAATGGCTGAGACAGCAAGGAGATCTGGCACTATTTATTTTCCTTGGCTAGTGTTGATGATGAGCAGTATTTAATCTTTCACAAACAGGTTCTGTTTCTTATTTATATAGATCAGTTTGATTCCATGGGATTTGACAGTTTTCTGACATCCTCCAAATTCTTTCAATAATAAAAGMGATAATGACAATATCATTTAGAAATCTCTATCATGCTGTATGTGAATGGAGCTACATATCTGCTGTAAGTAACAGAATAATGAAACAGCAAATTGTTTTGTAGAGGGAGCTGAAATTAGATTGTACCATGCTGCCAAAAGAGACAAAAAGAGACAGATGAATTTTGGAAGGACAAGAAATTGTTATACCCCTGAGAACTGCTGGTTGTTATYCCTTACCTCAAGCATGTACAAGCTCTTCCCACCTTGGTGAGAGGTAAAAAAACCCTGATCAATTCATAAACCACTAAAATTCTATAGAGAGGAAGCAAGCAGYTCCTTCCACTTGGTGACTAAAGGAACTCAGCTGAAATTTTCAACCTGCAATATTTGCTGATTAAATCAGCAAATGCCACTGGGAGCCACTGAAAATTCAAGCCCTAAGAAGCAGTCCTAGGTAATTCTGCTGATAGAAGTAACTCTCCTTCCCATGTATTCCATGAGACTTTAACCTAAAGGCACACAAATGTTTCCTTTCCCAGCAGCGCAGCAAAAGCCTGGAACTTGAAYGGTCTTGCAAAAATAGGCAGAACTGTAGGCAATGGTATGGGAAATAGGGCAAATGGGATTTCTTACTTTAGTTAGCACCCTGCTCCAGACAGCAGCCAAACCCAGGTTTGGTTTTTTTTTAAGACACCCAGAAGGCCAGGTACAGGAATGTATTTCCCAGGTATTAAATTCTGTGTAAAATATGATGATTCATATATGTGTTGGAAATGATAACATTGGGTCCATTACTCCTGAGGAGCACATGAAGAATACAGAGGTACAAGAGTAGTTAATTAAAATCATCATAAAGCAAAGGAGAATGTACCAATATCCTTGGTGATGTTGGATGTGTTTCAGACCCATTTGTGAAAGCTGTGTRTTCTATGAGTTTACCAATCATGAATGAAGTATTATGTTTCAAGACTCATTATGGCTCATATTGCAGCAGACTCAGAACAAGGAGTAAGAGGGTGTAAAGTTTCATTTCAYTTCAGTTATTTGCTGCTTGGTGTATGTTATGTTGTATAAAATGCAATAATGTCTCTCCTATTAACATACTGCCAGGCTCCCATACATAAAATACATTTTTAAAAATCATATAAGGCAGAACTCCAAGTACTTGAAACAATTTTGCAAAGGCTAAAGGGTAGGACCTGCAAAATCTCTTTCATRTCACTTCTTAAATGCACTGCTTACTGTATTTTTATGTTGTTTAAATACATGTATTTTAAGTATTCAAGATTGTCTTCTGGTGTAAATTAGAATAGCCCTAGAAAATGTAAAGTAATGGAATTACTACTAATTCAATTCAGTACCTTCAGGATTATCAATTAAATAAAAAGACAAAATCTAATCTTCCATTACCACATTGATACTTTTTTCTCTTTTTTTGCTTCTTTATTAATTAAAAAGTGAGTTTTTCATTACATGTTATTGTGAAAATGAAAGATGGGAATAAAAATAGGCCAGAATGAGGAATGCTTTGAGATTCTAAAGTGGTATAATTCTGTGCTTAGAAATATTAAGACATAGGCAGTAGGAGCTTTTGAACTGGGGACARTACTCTCAGCTCTTATCTGGCCATCCTTCTGCAAGAGTAGATACAACTTTTTTCTTTTACGATGAATTTTAGAGAATATTGAGGTGTTTTATAAACACATTTCTAAGATGTAGACAATACTAGGTCTCTACTGCATAGATTTTCTCCATCTGGATGGGATTCCTGTATCATATTCAGAACATGAGGAAAAGGGTGTTATGGATATTTTCACCTCTCACCCTTCACATTACCAAATCCATAACCAAAGACACAAGTGTGTAAACTTACAAAACTGGACTRGGTGACTGAGAAGAAAGTCATCTCAGGGGAAGGAATTTGCAAAGGGATAATCCCAGAAAGACTCATCAAAAGGAGAGGGAAGAAGAGATGTATCCTGCAGAGCATGAGGGCTGTGCCATAATTTGTCAGATATATATGATTCCTCATTTGGCACTGGGAACATAAATCACACATCTGACTGTGTAAATATCTTGGATTGCATTGCATTGCCTCGTCTTAAATTACATGTGAAAATATATTTTATCTGAGTCATTGTCTGCAAGGAATAATTTTCCCCATGTGATGATTAGATCCCATCCAGCTCATATTAGAAGGCACAGGAGGTCACTCTTTCCTAGCAGTGACTCTCCAAAGCCCCTCCCCATAAGGACTAAAGCACAGAAAAAGGGTAAGGTAGGACAGTTTTGCTGTTCTATAAATACAACCTGTCTCTCCATCATTAATACAGGACTGAAAATGACAATAATTTTGCATCTGAAACTGCAAAAGGAATTAAAACTSAATTCATTGCAGTTACTCAAACTGGAATTTGGCCAGAATATTATGGTTAGTTTTCCCACCTGTGGTAAAAAGCAGATGATCTTCAATGATCATGGGATACCTCTGACCRTTGTTCATCTCTTCTTCTTCCTCCCACACTGAGTCCTTACCACACAGCACAGATCCAACTTCCCAGCAGCCCTTTCCTACTGTGCCACATGATTTCAATAATCCTCGGGGCACTGCATGGTTCTTTTACACACAAAACTCCTGACTCTGTAATATATGGATGATGAGTTGTGTCAAACCAGCATGCTGACCCAGATTATTGCAACTGTCAGGAATAAAGAATACACCCCTGCTGGTCTATAACTGCTTTATCCTATAAATCAGACCTAGAAATCTGCTGAGACACTTCCTGCATGAAAAATAATACTTTGTCAAATATTACAAGATAGACTTGTAATCTTCTTTGGACATGGCTTCAGGGAGCCAGATAATCCAAGCTGTGATCAGCAGGAAGTTGTTGGAAAGACATTCAAGGCTTCATGAAGGCTATTTCTTTTTTACATAGATTGCTGTGTCTTTCAGATTGTAGAGAGGGCTGTCAGATGTGAGTTCTGATGGAGAAAGGAGACTGCTAAYAAGGAAAAGTCTCAAAGAAGTGGACTGGGTGAAAACCAAATCTTTATCCTCACAGAAATAGCAGTGCTTGCATGTTTCTCTGCTTCCCGGACATTCATGCCTCCTGCACAAGTGCAACCTCTGTCCATATACTGCTCAGCCTCTCCTGGAATTGATGAGTTACTGTTTATCAGCATAATTTACAGGGAACTTGAGTGAAGTGCAAGCTAAAGGATGCATAAAGATCTACATGGARACCTGGGGTTTCATCAACCTGCACTTTTCCAGTCAGGTCTTCAGATAAAATGTAGGGGCTGTTTACAAGCAAGAATTGCTCATATTCTTACAGAGTCCCTGAAAATGGATGTGCACAACAGCTGAATTATGGAATATTCAATATTCTTACAGCATCTTTGAGCTTTTAGAAGGACTTAATTTGCAAGAAAGGAGGCTGAGTTCTGAAATTGATCTAAGGTAGTTAGCTGATCTTTGAATTGGGGCTCAGGGTGAAAGGAAGGATGAAAGGTGGGATGATCTTTAGTACACAAAAGGAAAATATAATCTTTTTTTATTAATGAACTAAGACATTTTTTGGAAAACCTCCTGATTTTTTATTCTAGTAGAAAAAAAAATCACTTTTTGGATTTTTTTTCTAAATCTATCAATTTTCAGCTTTTTCAATATAATTTCTTGGAATCCAAAGTGTCTTTTACTGTATTTGCATAAAACTGCCAGCAAGGACAACCTCACTTTAACTTTAGTCTCAGAACTACTGAAATACAAACAAAAAGGATAATATGTCTCAGGAAAAGCAAAGTAAAACAGTAGGAAAATCTTGGCCAAATAGGTTGTCTTAGAGAAATTAWTAACCCCAAAATTTGCTGCTGATTATGACTTCAGATGTAGTGTATGTATTTATTTACAAAAATGAAAAAAGTCTTTTTTTTTGCTACCTAAGTTTCTTTAAATTACAGATTTGAAGTTCTTTCATAGCTGACACACTGAGACTGGTAAATTTGCCATGTTTATCTGAAAAACAAAAAAGGAGATATCTACAGTTTTTCATGGAAACCAGCCCTTTCCATCATYTTCCCAACTGTTTTGGCTTCCCAGTTTCTTCACTGGTTTCAAGGAGAGTATAAATTCCCTTGTTATTCCTGTAGTCAGAGTTGATAAAAATCTGATCCAGCTGTCATCCTGCCCTACCTTAATTGCCTAAAGCTTTTTGTCTTGTCTTCCCCCTGCCAACCTCATTCTTCTGCAAAATTCTCTTGTGTGCAAGYCATAAGACAGAATACAGATAAAGCCATCTTTGAGCACATTGAAGATGCTTGTTAAAAAGCAGTGTTATTCTTCTCTTTAGTTTAAAACATGACAAAATCAATTTTTAAAGCTTCACATCTTAACGTGATTTTGAAGCTCTGAACCCTTTAAGTGATGTGCAAATGGCAGAATCATATCACATTGCCAATCAGTTGCTTACTGCTACAAACTCCATTTTCCATGCTGCTTCAAAAGCCTGGTATAATCAACAAGTAAGCCTTTAAAATGCAAATTAAACAAAGTGCACCTTTAGATTGAAACAAGAAATGACTCTTTTTTTTCACACACCAAGACCAAGAGAGTCTCTTTCACCACATCACTTAGAAAGAGAAACAAAGTTATTGGAGTATTTCAGAGGTCATTTTACCCAGATGCCCCAGTACTGAACCCCCGTGCTTTAATTTTTAAGACCTGTGATTATTTAATGTAATTAAAATTTGCATGCTATCCACACAGAACAGATYAGTGTTGCAAGTATCACGGAACTATTCCCATCAGACACATGCTCCTTGCTTCAGAGAACATGGAAATGAAAAATCAACAAACTAACAGCAGAATGCCTTTCTTATGAAAAATATGGGAGGAAAAACTTTCTGGTTTTCTCTAGAGAAGAAAGCAGAAAGGGCAGCCAAAGCCATAGTACAGTGTTTATAATACTGATAATTGTGCTGAGGGAAAAGCAGGCAATTCAATTGGGCYTCTCCAAGCTCCCCTGCCACCTCCCCCCATTACTGAGGGGGAAGTAAAATGTATTTATGCTTTCTAGGACAGAAAGGATTACCATTCCTGAAAAAGACACTACTTCTTTTCCTTCGCCACTGAAACGTGTTCAAATAGGTAACAATGCATTGCCTTGCATGTACAGTACATAAAAAAATCTCTTCTTGTTTCAAAGGCTTGAATTATTGCAAGCCTGAAATCTTACACCATAAACATTTAATTTACACTTAGTCCTAGAAAACTGTTTCTCATTCAGTGTTGACTTTGTACAGTTTTCACTTTCATTACTAGGTCTGGTTATTCTTTCTGATTAAAACTGATATTATTTCTTCACCCTCTGCTATCAAATGTTTTCCTATAGTTTAAATAACTATCCCTGGTAATTTAAATTGCCCCTCAACTGCCTGTACAAATTTCCCTCTGCTTCCTTGAATTATTTTCAGTGATCTTTTCCATGAGTCTTCTGCAAGTGCAAATACYAGAACTGGATACTGTACAGAGACCATTTAGAAACAAAGCTTTTTGGGGTTTGCTGTTTGTATGACAGGAAAAGTAACACTGCTGGAATGCATAAAAAACAAGGGTGGAAATGAATTTTTTTCCAAATTGTATACGAACATTTAAATGATATGTTAATGGGTCAAAACTTATCTGGATCTCAAAACTGGAAACCTAACCCTGGATTACAGATTTACAGTGGAAATCTTTCTTCCCAGGACACCCAACCCTTAATTTCTCATTTCAARTCCAGTAACAAAAGTGCTATAGTCTTGTGACTACAGGAGCTGAAGTTCAGTGAAYTTATGCTAAAAGCAAAAACAGGTTTAATGGAGCACTAGACAAAGTCAGTTGAATTAGGGTTCTGGTGTTTTGTAGTGATCAACAGTGAATTCACAGAGATGGGAACAAAGCAGCCACAGATAATTATGGCAGCTATGGAAAGTTTACTGAAGGCTCATAATGCAAATTATTCCAGCAGCCTGAGATAACAGAAGGAGRAAAGTAAGCTGAGCCTTGCACAGAACTAAGATGTGCTAACTGCTCATGAACCCAGCTCTACTGAAGCAGTGCTGAGAAGTTCAACTTTTCAGTACTGCCCAATAAGCAGTAAATTTTGACATTTCCCTGCTGTAAAGCTGAACTTAAAGACTTGTCACAGTCTTTTACACTTGAAATGATAGCTTATTGCCTTTAAAAATAAGCAACATCCTATTATGTCACCAGTCTGACTTCTGGAACATAAAGACAAGGGAAAAACCAGAAAGACAGGACTGCCTGGAAAAGATTATCCCCAACAAAAAAATAGAGCCTATTTTTTTCCCAAGGTACCAGCATACTCATTAGGTTGAATTTTCATTTTCAAAAGAAAGGAAAGAAAAGCATGAACAGCAGTGCATGTCATGTGGCTCTTCCTCCTCACACCTGCTAAATGCTTTCTGCACATCAATGCCCACCCAGGAGAACGGCTGCCAACTCCCAATCTGTCCTGTGCGTGACCAGCCAGCAGGCAGGCTATTTCTCAGCAAAATACTGATATTTGTACGAAGGAAAATTCCAGTGCTCCTTCAACAATTGCAACCAGTTTAAATCCGTCCTAGCAGTGGTTCTCATACTTGATCCACTGAAAAATGCCATAAGTAAATATTCATGTTACAAACCAATTCCCCATCTATATGCTTTTTTTGACACAAAAATTCTCTTGATAAATAAAGCATACAGATAAGTGCTGAGCAGGAGTCCATGGAACCCCTTATTTTGTCCACTTGTACATAAGAGACATTCATGCCTCTATTTCAGGAGAAACAGTAACATAGTCATGGTCCATGATACTGGAGCTGGTTTGGAAATGCTGGAGAAGCATAGAGCTTTGTTGAGAGATTTACCTGAATTATCAGAARTAATTCTTAAGTGCAAAAAAACTGATGTAACACTTCTAAAGAACATCYAATAAATGCTTTCAACATCTTAACAAAACACCTAGTTTGGTATTAAAATAAGCTTGGAAACTCCTAATAAAAACTGGACAGTTGTGACAGTAGGGTCTCTTTGGACTCCCTTTAACAATGTAGCTCGGGCAGCCACAGCTCCTCAGAGGGACCCTTTTGCAGAAGTATTAAAAAAAACCCTTCAGTGTTACCAAAGTGTCCTTTTTGGTGCTGTTTGCCTGTTTGAAACAATCTTATGGGAGTTAACAGCTCTGTGGAAGCAACAACACCCCTGAGTTTAAAAAGCTGCCATCTTAATTGTAGCTTACTCTTCATCACAGTATCTGAGTGAAAAAGGAACCCAGGGGATTACAAATACAAAGTACAAAAGCATGTGTTTCTCTGCATGATCAATAGRTCTAGTGATCCTATTTCTTCATTCTACACAGAATACAGTGTATAAATAAAACAGTGAAGTGAGTTGAATATTTCAGCTTGGCTTGCTGGACAAGAGAGTGCCTGCATGTGTGTTTGTGCACACATACCTGAGAATTTTTTAATCTTATGCCATCTGTGGTAATGACTGAAAAATGTGCAAAATCAAAAAATGTGTAAAATCAAAAATATGCATATTGAGTACTGGTCAGCAATCATTCAAAATTTGATGTTTTWAAAGTGTGAAATCATTCCTTCCATGAAGGGGATTAATTGTTTCTGTTCACACAGCTGAACAACCTCAGTGTATTCCATACAACAGAAACCAAGGTTTCTCTCTCTCTGGATTTAAAATCCAAAGCCTGAATTTCTGCTTATCCCAGCAGGGTGATTTTAAACAACTCCTTAATTTGGAAACTAGTGACAGAATACTTGGGATTCTGCTGTCTAGCAGTTTTAGGTGCAAACTACTTTTGCCTGAGTAGCTGGCTGAAGCTTCCCCACAGCCTGTATTCTCTAAGAGAAAAATATCTCAAGATAAACTGGACAAGTCCCCTAAACAACTCCGTATCACTGTGACAATAGCCAATTTCTTTTCAGATTAYCCTTAGTCATACTGTGATGTATTAAATATGCAACCCACTGGAAGGAAAAAAGGAAGAAAGATAGTTGACATTGTAGTAAAATCATCATGAAATTAGTATTTATTCTGTCAGATACAAATGATCTGAACTCTCAGAATTGTGCAAGGAACAGAATAAATATGCAGTTTAAAAGGAGAGGTGCTTGGGACAGTATTTTTGGGTTTAGCAGTTAGTTATAGAGGAAAAAAAAAATCAGGTGCAGAACAAGTGAAAGAGATTAAATCCCTAGACTTGAATAGATGCTTTACTGGAAATCATGACACCTCACACTCCTCACAAAAGGAGAATCACACCTTCTCCTCTATAACATCTTCTSCTTACAGAAGTGAAAGCAGTAGTGGGCTTCCCACTACTCTGAAATGCAAACAGTAGGAATGTGCTTAGCTTCCCTAAATATTTGTTTCCTGATATTCCAGAGTCCTGTGGCAAGTGGTTGTTGCCAAGTTGCCAAGCCACTCTCCATGATATTTGAAAAGTCTTGACAGTCAGGTGAAGAGAGAATTCAAACTGATCTCAATCTCAACTASAGCAGCAGTGAGGCTTTGATGGACTGCCTCATGCCAAGACATACTTTGTCTCATTTGAWAGTAAATTATTCAAGCTGTAATTAACTCAGAATGGGCACTGTTGGCCACCTGCAGGAATTTCTTTGGGCTCAAGGTCAGCATGCCATTCTGAACTCACTTCCAGTTTGTTTCCCAAAGAAGCAAAAGAGCCTTAACCTGCAATGTTTATATAAGCTGCTGGCTGCTTACATGCATTCCCAGTAATTCTGGAGGGCAAATCATAAACTCTCATCACACAAGTACATCACTGAACAGTTGTGCTACCTCAAGGGTGTACCTGTGCAAAGTAATTCCATATAAGTGGGCACAAACTATGTCTGGATAAGCTGGAATCACTGCTTGGCTCTGCATTGCACTATGTRCATGGTGATTCTCTAGTTCAGGTGTGATAACTGCACATTCTGTTCCTCCTAATTCAATTCCCTGAATGTTGGCCAAGAGGGTTCCTGCCACAGGACCAGTTACAGCAGTAGCATGCAATCAATCAACTTGCTTTAAAATCCTGTAATTTTTTCTGCAGCTGTTTTGAACAGCTTCTCTACAATTACTAATCAGTCAATAAAAGAAAGGTCTATATTCATTGAAAACAGCACAGGAAGAATATTCAATAGAGAGCCAGATGGATTATTACTTTTCTCCTTTTCARATATGTTGAGATGCCAAATATTGCCACTGTGTCATCCTCTCATTTAAACAAAAAATGTGTAGGAAAGTAAGATATTTCAGAGATCTTATTTGATGTGGTGATGAAAATACTGAGCAAAGTGGTACAGAACCCTTTGAACATGAGGAAAAATGAGAGTTTGTGAAAGGGAGTTTTCATCTATCTCTGCAGTCAGGGAGAAAAAGGATAACCAAAAGAAGGTAGGAAAGGCCCCAGGTTAAATCAGTTTCCCTTTCAAGGTRAAGCTTCCCTTTTTTTCACACATTCACAGGGAAAACTGCTTACAAATGAGAGTACAAGATTTACGGTTAAGGAGCAGCATTTGTATCATAGTGAATGTAGGCTTGGAAAAGTAGATGTTTTTCATTCAAGAGGCATAATTATCAACCCCAAATAGAATAAAATTTCGCTCATTTTAACAAACTGATCTTTTTAATAACTTGTAGATTGCATAGAACAACAAAAACAGTAGGATWATAGATGGAAATGGAAGCTCTGAATATGTGTATGAATAGAAATGCTTGTAATATTTCAGTCTGCATCTCATATGGCACAGCTTTGAGTTCTTGAGGCTAGCCTGTACCTTTGAGGTTTGGGAACTCTGTAACTGCAGCTGAAGTCCCTTACCTTATTCATGGACATATTCCTGTATTGCACAGTCTTCAGACAGCTTTATGCACCACACAGTTTCCCTGAACTCAGAGGGCCTCAGTTGAAAAAAATCCACACATTTCTATCAAATGGATTTAGCAGCTTCCCAGAACTACAGATTARRGCTGTATATTTTAAAGTGTTCTGAGACTAGTGATGTAGTTTTCTTTATGTGAGAACTGTACATAGCACAGTGACTTTTTATTAAATCTCTATGTAATWCTCATATACTCATATTTATATTGCACACGATAATATTTCATATTATGCTATGAATATTTAACATGCATAATGGACTTCTAAAGGGCTTGATGCAGTCTTAACATCATCCTATCAAACAAAGCAAAACAAAAAGAAAAGACACAGAAGAGCAAATTTTGACCAACTGTGTGCTCCATCCAGGAAAACACTTTAGCATCTGCTTTATACCTTCTCTGGGGAGTCCTTCTATGCTTAAAATTAAGCAGCCTCTTAAATGCTTTACTGGATTAGCTCCCTAGAGCAAAAGCACAAAATTCTACAGTTTGTCACAATATTTCTGATTTAATAAGTCCCTGTGCTTTTGTCAATTGGCATCTGAACATTAATGTTTTCTAAGTAGAGTTGCTGCTTGAGTGAATATGGGTAGTAAAAATCTGTAGTGTTGCACAAAGGTGATTGATTCYGTCCTTTCACTTGCCAAAATATATTTTCTGAACCAAATTAATAGTGCAAGTTAATTGTAAAGCAGCAGCTGTTATTCTTGAACAGTTTCTGAACACAGTGTTGGAAGGAATTATAATTCCAAGGTCTTGAAATACTATGCATATCTTTACACTCTCCCTGTTTTTTTCTTCTGTGGTCATTATTTTAATGAACAGGTTTAGCTAACACCTTGCAGGGAAGGTAAGCATTAACAGACCCAATTACTATAATATCCATAGCTAATCAAGAGCTATGAAGTGGCTCAGCAGGGAGTCTAACTCATAGCCCAGGATTGATCTCTGCAGAATTTGTGCGTGGAAATGAAATTATCAAGTTCCTACCAAATGCAGCTCAAGGCATTGTGAATACTTGCTGTGCTTTCTCTATCTCCCAATCTTCAAACCTGCTAAATTGAGACRTTGGTCCAATACAGGAAAAAGTTTCCAAAATAACAATAACTGAGACTGGGAATGCCAATCCCCAAACAGAGAAGGCCTTTTTCCTTCTGGTTGTTTGCACTCTTTCAGTTACTTCAAGGTCCACTACTACGTGGTTACTGTATTGCTGTGTTCTGTAAACAATAACTGGTAATAGAAATACATTGTGGGGTTAGGCCAAATTTTGGTACAGATATTGATATTTTCTTACTCCAATGTGTGTGGTATAAAGAAAAACCCATAAGTTTTATCATTTGAGCCAGAATAAAGAGCTGGGGCTAAAAGGATAGTTTGAATATACACTCCTAATTAATTTAGTAAATGTAATTCATTTAAAACAAATCCCAATGAGCTTAGTATTTGCCTAAAGAAATATTTGGCTAAGAACTTCAAAATCTGACCTTCCTTCATTTTCTTTTTTACTTTTTCTTCCTTTTTGTTTTCCACCATGTGACAACACCACCATGTAAGCTTACTGATATAAGGGGGAAAATAACAAATTTGTCACTTCTAAGTCATGTAAATATAGTAAAGATCACAGGGAAAAAAGTTGTTTCATTTCATTTCACATCTGAACTACAAGTTTAGGATAGAAATTGAAAGMAACATTTTAGCTGCAGGAAAAGTTTTCTGAACACTTAAAGAGATGAGATAATGCTACGGGACACTGAATTTTAAGAAAGAAAAAAAAATTCTTCAAGGTTGAGTTTTGCCTTAAGCTAAAGGCAGCACATTTGTTTTGAGGACTGCAATGCAGAATGTGTCATGTTCCTTAAGAAGTGAGAAGAAAGAAAAAGAGTTTTTCACATTGTTTGTAAAATTATGTTGAATTACAACATAATTTTAGTATTAATGACRATTTATTAAATATATTTATGAAGAGTTAATAGGTAGCCAATARATTGTAATTATCCTAACCCATATTCCCAACAGGTTTCAAATGATGAYACTTTGAAGAAAACACTTTTTTTGCATTTTGCATCTTTGAAGAAAATGCAGTTAATTGTTGATATTTTCAGCCCATACAGACACTTGAACTGCATGAAGTCTAAAAACTGATGAAAACTATGCCAAATCTGAGTTGCTGATACTTTTAAAACCACAACTGTTTCATAGAAACCACAGTTTTAATTTAAAAAACCAACCTTACCAACACATTTCAGACAGTGYAACTTTTCCTGTTGGTAAGAGTCGACAAAAAAGAGATTATAAAGTTAGAAACTTTTCCTATACCACTTTTTCTTTGTTCATAGTGGTGAAAATGATGATGAGAAAAAGTACTAGTTTTATATAAACTACAGTGATATTCATGTAATTTCACACAGAAGAAAATTTTACTCAGATGTTCAAAGGCATGAGAAAATAATTCAAAATTATTTCAATCTCCTTGAGTTTTCTTCTCATGACCCCCCTTTTTTCTCACAGCCAATCAGCTCAACTTCTAATAAAATATGGAGAAACACTCCTTGACTATAGAAAAGTGAGAGCAGGTGGTGTTTCAAGAGAAACTGGAGATCAGTTTGCAAATTCCTCTAATTGCACATTAGTGCTTCAAAAACGACACAGCAGGGAACTGAATACAAACCTCAYAGAAACCCTATTTTTTCCCCTCAGAAAACCCTACTGTGCTATGCCCTCTGGGGGACCCWGTCACCCTATTTAATTCAGTTTCTTGTCATGTTCCATGCAAGAAAAACTTCAAAAGTCTGTTCATGTTTAAAGGTAAGAATAACTTGGCTTTAATATACTTGAGTTCTTGAAGACTGTGTTTTCCTTGAATTACATCTTCAACCCCTCCTAGGAATGACTCTAAAAGCCCTCAGATGTATGCCTGACCTTTCAGAGCACAGTCCCAACTATAACATGTTTGGAGATATTCATCTAAAGGAATTTAAAGCAAGTGAAAGCCCCACTGTACACTGATGCAATGACCAGCAAAGCCTTAAGGGGACATTTGTGATGAATATGGTTTCAAATAAGGTCATGTTTRAATGGGTATGGCTGGAAGGACAGTTTGTTCAGAGTCTCAGCAYAAATGAGGTGTTGCTGGAATGCCAGCTCATGGATATAGCAAACTGATTGAATTCTTACCCCATAGCCTGAAGCATGCTCATTTCAGACTTTGGGAGTCTTTTCTGACTGAAGTGCTTACATGTTYACAATATATTTGGATGTGACACACAAGAGGCAGCAAGGAGTACAGACATTCCATGGACATACGATTCTCTAAAGAAAAAAGGATAAAGCAATGAGAAAACCTTAGAAGCATACACAAGCAATCCAGCAACTGGGTGACAAAGAGCACTTCTCAAGGTTAGTCAGAGAAATGGTCTGACAAAGAAAATCTCTGTCACCAAAATAAGGGGAAATTCTGCTTGTTGCCAGCCTGTGGCTGGTATTCTAAAGGTTAAAGCAATAAAGAGCACAAAAAAGTGACAGGGTCAGAGAACCATGAAGTCATATTTATGTGTTTGRGTTTATCAGCCTTGAAGACTCTGCAGCAAGGTAATTTTGCTTTAACTTTCTTGTGAGCAACACCAGCCTGGTTCAGTTTCAAAACCACCCCAGAGAAACTGTGTGCAAATGATTATTGAGCATACAAAACCTGAACTAAAAGTAGGTGCAAGCATTTTTCATGCAATCATCTCTGTTTCCCAGAAATACCAGCCTTCATTTGATAGATATAATTTTCCTGCTTTGTCCTTATGTCTTTTTCACTTTTACATCTTCCCTTCTCTCATGACTGGCCCAGCTGTGCTGGCTGATCAGTGAGGGACTACTGCTCATACAAGAGTCATATATTCCTGTATGCTCTAAAAAGAAAAAAAAAAGCCACAAAAATCATTAGGAAAAGCAGATCTTTGTGCCTTATTGGTCAAGAACAGCTACAAAGTCCACAAGATATCTAAATTGCATTGCATTGCATAAGGACTCAAAAAAGCTTTAAATTGATACCAAAAACCTGCAAGCCATACTTGGGAAACAATTTTTTATAYTTTTCCACATGAGGTATTTTTTCCTTGAAAGTAAACAGTCACAGAGTGTGAATGCRTATTGCAAACTTAAGAWGAAAAACACTAATAGTAATRATTTGCATAGCAAAAGTGGCCAATRATGTGGACATTTTCTTTCTKMTAACAATATTTYCTGGCARAAATAYACAGAAGTGGCTAAGTGTCTTTTCTTTGTCAGGTAAKAGACTGGATGTCCTAAGCCATTTTTATACTGTGCACTGTGACACCTTGCCTTTCATTCTATTTGTGGTAGGGTGACCCTGATATTAAATGGCTACTCAACCATTAATGCTGTTTAAGAAATACAGTGGCTCACACACATCTCATTAGGTTTAGAGCTGAAGTGATCGTTTGAGTAGGAGAGACAAAAAGACTTCACTGTCCTCTGAACCTGATAACTGCCTTAAGGAGTACTTTATGGCTTACAGCCATAGACCCAGGAAATACAGTGGCCACCTTTTCCATTAAACATCAAAAGGATTTAGTACCTTATGCCCTTAATATACCTTTCAAAATTGCTACAAAGTTCCAACCTTCTGGCTGTCAGCCACTCACACAAACCTACTGATTTGCCTCTGCCCATTTTATTGTAATTGTAGTTTACAGCTTGCACATGACATCAGTCCTCTTCTTCAACTCTCATAAAYATGAAACATAACTTGGGCCAGCCAYTTCCTTTCTTGTGCCACCAAAAGGCCACTGAGGGMCACAAARGAGCTGCTTGCCAGCCAAGGATGMCTTTCCTGACTGAATCATCGTCCAGACTGAATATTTTGCCAGTGATTTTCCTGAATGCGTGCCAATGCCAAGCAGAATTAAATGGATTAAACATATAAATGATTTGAGGCACAGAACCCAGACAATGGATAGGACAKAGGTAGGTGGATCACAGGCTCCCTCTGCACTGCTGCCCACAGAAGGGCATGCCATGATGCAGAGAAGATAACAGCATGTCCTCCTCAATRACTACCTCTAACACAAACCTTGGCATTCAAARCCCYTATATTTGCTAAAACTACTGCATATCMTTTTCCAGTTCTGGTGATATTGGTGTCCCTGTGCCAACACCTCTCAGCCGCTGGTACTATGGTCATGTTGATGGCTGAGACCAACAGGTCAAGCATGTTATTACTCACTTAGATGTTAAACACTTCCTTATCACTCGCCCCTGAAAGCAATTTTGTCAATGTCTGCAAAATGCCTAGAGCAAGTTATTCCCCCTGTCCAATAGATGCCTCCTATGGAAGCTGACTTGCCTTAACCCAGCACAGGAAAAGAGGGAGGCCTGCAGATAGGAAAGAGGCTWTCCAGATAGGAAAGAGGCTTTCCAGAATGAACAGCAGCAGAACCTGAAGAAGGGCAGCAGATGGGCATGGTTCAATACTCAAGGAGTATTGAACTCCTTGAGAATTGGATGTCGAATGGTGTTCATCAAACTTTTTTGGTTTTTTTACATTTTGTTTCCTGTGTTTAAGTTTTGCTTGGGGAATGATGTCCTTTTTGTACGAAAGAATTAGCAGCTTAATGCTAATTTATTTGACCACCATTTCACTGTGGTGTTCATCCAATACATCTATCTTTTTCTCATTACAGATATTAATTCAACCTGTGCATGAAATCTTTAATCACCCTCATCACTCCTCAGAAAACACAGACATTTACAATTCACCTWTTGTTACGGTTATGAATAGAACAGCCTTCCTTTCAGTCATTTCATTCTGTGCTTCTTGACCAAACCTGAGAGCAAACACAAAACTGATTTTGGCTCTGCAAAGTTGCAAATAGCACTAGTGCTATGAGGAGCAATTTCACCACTTGTGGATTTCCCTGACTACAGAGATACCCTTGAGCTTTTGCTGGTCTTTACCCAGCACAGAATTCCCAGTAATCCTTGAATTCTCCATAGTGACATCAGACTTCTTTTGTCAAAGAGCCATCCTATAGGACATTTTTGTGCTAACACAGTGATGAGAAAGAGCGTAACAGAAAGCCTGAATTGTAGCTCAGATACTAACAAGGCAGGTGCAAATTAGGCACCTATAATTTCCTGGGGTTTTTTATTTGGTTWCTTTGACATACATATCCATTTCATGTCCACTTTTTTTCCAAGTAGTAACTTGGCCTTTCACGAGTATCCAGCAACTTGGATTTTTGTTGGGTTTTTTTAGTGGGTTTCAGCATCACCTCAATTACAAATGCATCACTGAAGTTATCATTAGATGAATTTCCCCTTTACTTTTACTTCAATAGATGAGGAATTTWGTGCCAGAACTAAACCTGGGCCATCCTAAACTGAGGAAATGGAGAGCCTCATTTGGTAGAGGATTAAAATTATGCCTCATTAACAACAAACCAGAACACAGCCATACAATCTGATCAACAGAATTTTATTTATCAGCCTACACTGACTTTTTTCTCCATTGTATTCACTAATAACATGCCTCTGATTTTCTGCTAATGATTTAGACTTCAGCTGTACAGCATTAAGCTTTTCTTCAGCTTCCACTGAATACATTGTTTGCTTGAAATAAACCCTTTACAAGTGAATGAATATTAGCCCTAAGCCTATCCTTATGAATGAAGGCTTATTTGTGACAGCAAATTGTAGTRCAGATAGACCCTTTGATGTCATTACTGAATAGTTTGTGATAAGTGTAAAGCAAAGAAGCAATGTTATCTAACACAGAATATTACATTAGGGTAGGAGAAAAAAAAACTTCTTTATTTTGATTAGGACTCTTAGATAATTATGASAATATTTTTCCTTAAGGAAAACAGACTTCATTAAAATACACATATACTTTTTCACCTCACATACATTTCAGATTAACCTCTTTCTAAAATAACAGCTACAAATTGGCTCATTTGTGATACAAGAAGTTTGCTACACCCTAATGATTTATTGTCCAATGGCAAAAAMCATCTTTAATTAATATTTTAATCTMATTTGYCTGACCTCCAACTACAAAATATAATTTTTCCTTTTTACCAAGAAAGTGAGTGCAATCCCGGTAGGGATGACCTATATCCTCACTAGGTGTTAGATGCTTTACTGTATGAAAGTTTGATTTTGGCCATAGGGTGGATTGGCCTCATCTTCTGTAAGCCAYATTTTGCAGATMGGTTTCTCAATGAAAAWAAAAMCCAAACAAAACTRACCTAAACCAACAAAAGAACCCTACCATTCATGACAAAATTTTTGACTAACAAAGTACTTATTTTGTTTCCTCATGCACTGTATTAGAGAAGCAAGAGGTAGGAGGTTGTAAGATAAAAACTACATTAGCAACTTACAACAGGCAAAGAACACTTGCTAAATATCTCAGAAATCCTCAAACTGGTTTCTTCAGCAGCCAGTAGCAGTTATWGGACTGAATTCCACAATTTTCAGATGAAAGTTTAGGGAGAAGARCAATGATGCTCCTTTGAACCCACTTGCCCTTGCCAGAGTGTGTGTCCTCCTCATCCAGGCAAGGTCACCAGCCACAACTTCTGTGGCTCATCAGTTGCATACTCTTAYTAGTGTGCTTTGAATCATTGAATTTTTCACACATCATGAGCAGTAGGACCATTTCTGGTAGAATTTTCTCTGATGAGCTCAGAAAAGGCTTTTATTCACCTGCTTTGTCRGAAGTATGAGATACTTTGCAGGTGAGGGAGCTCCAAAAGTGTTTTTTTATTTAAGGGAAAGACTTCATGCATTTTCTGGTTCTGTTACTAAGATGTGCTGTCTTTATTATACAGTGTCTTCTGAATTTCAGTTTGATTTCAGTCYTTTTTTAAAGGCTGGTGTTTTAGCAAAAGCACAGAGCCTCAAGAAATGAACATCCAAAAACCACATTTCTGAGTGTTTAGGGAGTGGCAATGCAATCAGTAAGACAGGTGAGATATGTATATAAACCCCTCCTGAGCTATAGCTGTTCTCAGGGAACACAAACRACCACCAATGCCCACACAAAGGTCTGGGGTGCACCAGGAGGGTTTTTTGGACACATCCCCTAAGATTTATACGCTTATAATTGCTAAAGTTGCAATTCAGTATCTGTTCTTGGCAGCACATCATTAGACGATGTGAACAGAACAGTGATGCCCTAAAACAAATCTGGTACTCAAGAATTTTAATTCACTCTACATTCGACAGCCACAGAAACTGGACTGACATATTACTAGAAGAGATCTTTTCATCTGCTACTCTTAGTCCTCAGTGACATCTTTACAATAAAAAATTGATGGCATTTTTTTAAGAGTCAATATAAAGAGAGTTTGTTGTGCTTCATAGAAATGCCCCCCAGAGAAAAAAAATCTTTTATCCTATTATTTACTATTTCTAWATACACTGAAACAATTTAAAGTTAGAAAGATTTCTAATGTGGTGGAGGCTGGAATACAGAGGTGAAAGCCTTTCCATCACTTGGAAAGGGTTCTGAAATATCAGCCAAGCAGCACCTACTCGCTCAAATGCACTGCAGTCCTGATGGATGGATAGCTTAATGCTGCTATGGTACCCTGCTGATCAATTTATTACACCAGCTATTTCTCCACCATGGTCCCCTCAAGGAAAACAAGGGAGTAGGGAGAATAGAGCCAGGGACATAAAAAGAAGTAAAACAAAAATAATCTCCATCAAGCTAGTAGCAATTTCCCAGTGGCACCAGCCTCTGACAGGGCCTTTGTACGATATAATGATGGAACCTGTAGTAAGTGGTGTGTCATCTTATAGCTCCTACAGGAGGGCAGGAGGTGACAGAATGACAGCTGACAAGAAAATCTTAGAAACTAAATTTCATTTATATGGTATTTTTGACTAAAAGAGGCAAAATGAGTTGTTTCAACTAGTAGCAGTTTTTGTTGTTTAAGCAATTCTCTTTTTATGAGTGCAGATCTCCTGGCAAAGTTAAAGAGACTGTTGATGTGTGGGTTTTAATCTCTTGCTACATCCTACTCCTAAAAATTCCATTACTGAACTTTAATAAACACAAYAAGATTATTATGGTAAGCTCTATCTTCAAAGAAGAAAGCTTTTGTTACCCTGTTAGTTCTTGCTGAAAGCACCAATAATGAAATTTGGAGTTAAAAAGGCCTTGAAACCTGTTCAATGTATAAAGAAAAAAACATTTAGAAAAAGCCTGGTTATCYTTTTCACATAGCACTATGACAAACWTTGCAGAGTGACATATTTAAATCAGTGGTTACTTGAACTGAAGAAATGAAGATATTAATTGAAATGTAAATTCCAAGAGCTAAGTTTGAGTTTGTGCAGTTYAGCTCAGTATGACAAATTATTCTGGGGAACTTACAGGAGATCTTCAGTTACTGGTAAATGAACTGATTTTGAGTCAGTGTTAAACTCCTACATTTGAAAGATTCAGGTGTAGAAGGACAGATTAGGCCACTCTGGAGAGGGTAAGAAAGGAACTCTTATTCCTTYCCTATAAATAAAAATATTCTTTACTTTTTCAAAGGGGAAGTAGGAAAGCAGTCTGATAAGAGATTTGGCTCAAAGCAGCGTATATTCAGTGAAGGAGTCTGGAAGAAAGAACAGTAATTTCCAGCAGAATGAGTTCAGGTATCAAATGGAAAGCAATAGGCTTGGATGATAAAATGGCAGTTTCTTTTCTGTCCCTTCTTTAGCTACCAAAAAACTTTAAAAAAAATTATCTACACTATTCCATTTTCTTTCATCTAATATGTTCAGCAGGAGGGTGGTGCATGACTGGGCATAGAGAGAAGCTATACCTTGTGTATCACTGGAGGTTTTCAAGACAATCAAAGAAAGCTAYAGCTGAGTTTATCTTCACAATTATTCCATTTCAAGCAGGATTCTGGACTATAGATCTGCAGAGGTACCTTCTAATCAATATTTCTGTACAGAATTCCATGAATATCATTATATTACTACATTGTATTCTTATAAAATACTTCTAAATCTTCAAAAAGTTAAATATAGGCATGTCAAATTTGTACCTATATTTTTTTTAATTTGTATATTTTTTATATTTAATAGAAAACTGAATAGAAGAAAAAATTTCTTTTAAAAAAAGTAGACTTTTATGTGTACTATTTTCAAGCCAAACAAAACACACTTTCTGATCACTCATTCACACGAAAATTAAAAACACACCTACGCAGAGCTGAGGACAAATAAGTTTAAAACCACCTGGTGGTCTCCAAAACTTACAAAATGAACTGTTAAAGCCTTATTTGAATCCATTAATTGAATCCTCCATTATATAGCTGTGAGGAGAAATTATAGTTCTTGCTAGATGGTCGGGGAGGATGGATTTGAAGTGTCATGAAACAGCTTGCTAACCTGTGTGTGGTACCTAAAGCACAGATAACCCAGAGTCTTTTCCACTGGCAAGTAGAGAAAAAAGCTTTTAGAAGACTGCAGATGAAAACCCTCTCTGCAGCAGGCAACACAGATAATAATGAGTGCATCCTGCTTACATTCAGATAAAGGGAGAGTCATTGGGCTGCACTGCCTTAAAGGCCCTGAAATCAGAGTGCAAGAACAGAGAAAGATACCACTGGTAGCCACCAGATGAATTACTGTTTAGCAAACTGCTTTGGATTGCAGCAAAAAGAGGTTCCTGCTGTGGGTGCTGTACTTCAGTGGAACACTAGAGCACACTGACATGTGGTTGTCACTGATTTGCTGCCTGGTACTAAAACAAGACAGAAATAATTTCTGTGGGCATTTAGAACATGCTCTTTTCTTTCTGGTTACAAGATGCTTATAAACAACAAAATATGTTGGGATGGAGAAAACGTTTAAAAAACCTCAGCATCCTGCATCCAGATGTGCTTTTTTTACTAGAGGTCTCTTTACTGAGCATCTTTATTGAATACTACACATAATGTAGTTCTTCATAGGAAAAAGACTGTTTCTGAGGGTATTTGTTCTCATTTTCTCAGAATACTCTTTGTTTACTGCCTTACATTAGACATGAGTTTAAAAGTTATTTGCCTAGAGATGACAAAAGAATGGGGGTTTGTTTGTTTTCTTTTTTTGCTTTCTGAGCCCCTAACATAGGAAAAATATTATGATATTTGCTGTAATTATTTCTTYTAGACAAGGACCTTCACAAAGACACCAATATAATATCCACAACCCCTTTAGACACCTCACTTAAGTAATTGAATCTTTTGCTCTTCAAGAGCAACCTATTACAAAGCAAATTGGTGCTTTGTTTCCCTTAAACAATTTTTCTTCTCTGATATCCTAATCTTGCCAGTCAGTTAGGAGGAGCACGTTCTTCCATCTGCTTGAATAAACTACTGTAAAAAGTACTCAATGACCTACATGAACATAATGTTCAATTTACTCCCTAGAAGGACTGAATGACAAAGGAAAGGTGACTTTTAATGATTCTAAAAGCATTGAATGAGATCAATAAACCATCAAAGATTTGATCCCRGGAGACCTCTTAGCAGCTCTCTTTGCTCATAGTTTCCTTTCAGAGAAGATTGTATGTGAAAATGAAGTTCTCTGTCTGTTAATGGGTTTTTAGGCTCTTTCGTATGCATTAAGTAAAGTATAATTAGCACCTGCATTCTTCAAGTTTTCATGAATGCTACTTGTGTCTGTCTGCTATTTTCTTGTTTTGATGAAAGCTGCAACCCTTCATCCTCAAGAGCTTTGTTATAAAAAATACTTTCTACAGGAAAACYGTGCTGTAAGTAATTATTTGATTTAGCATGAAAATATTTTTTTTGCTGAAAAGTCTTACATTTATTTGAACAAAGAGATTAAAAGCTAAATATTACAGATAAATATAGACTCYTCTAATGTGTCTCATTCAGTTCATTAGGGATATTTATGTTTTGCATGGCAATCTGAGTCCCTTTTTAGGTCTATTTTCCCTGAARAGAGAAAGCAGGATGTCTGGGTAGCTCCTGGTTTAATGCACAATGGGAATGGGAACCATACGAAAGGGTATTTTGGTGGGAAAAAAAAGTTACATCAATCAGTTCAACAGCAACTGAAATGAACTAGTTTTAGCAATAAATTCAGTTTACCAGATATTCTGATTTGTATTACTGACTCCTACTAACCTGATTGATACAACAGCAAAGAATTACTCTTTTAAAAATCTACATTAAGGTAATGTATACATGGCTTTGGGTTTCTGCCTTTTTTTCTTCCTGTCATAGGGGCAGCCAGAATTTCARGGGTTTTGCAGATGAACTTTTTTCTAACTGAAGCTTCTTCTGTGTAGAGATTACTACTGATTTTGAGTATTTAYTTATATAAAGTATGCTTGTAATTGAAGCAGCTTTTTCTTTCATTTAAAAGATATGATCTCAGAGACTGGAACACAAATGTCGTGGTGTTCTACTAGCACATTAGACACATAAAAAGAAAGCAATATGAAAAAAGTTTACTTGTTCTATTTCTCAAGCTGAGTTCTATACAGAATCAACATCTTGTAAACTAAGTTATGTCCACCTATTTTAAAATATACATATCTATTTTTAAGACAAGAAAGAATTAAATGCATATGCATAGATAAGAAATACAGTAATTGCCAAAATGAACGTAAATAGAAATCCAGCTAATTTGACATGCTTTCTCTGACACAGGTATCTGATACACCAAAGAATAATCAGATCTATAATTAAATTTTTCAAAAGAGGATTCATATTTATAAAACCACCCTTGTTACAATTTGATAGAACAGGGATTTTGGTGTGCTAGAGTAGGTTAAAGGACATGTTTAGACAATATAAACGTGTCACCCTCTTCTTTAAAGGAACTCTATTATACATTGAGTTGTATAACACAGTTATGAAGCTGTAAGCTTAAGGATCAAATGGACTTGTTCAGTTTGTAAGTTAAATGGGCATTTAAAGCAGTTTGTTGGAGTGTGGTGACCTGATTCAATGGCAGGTCTGAATTTCAAGGTATTTCCTGAATTCTMTTGCTTTCTTCACTACCTCTCACAGAACAGCAAACCCACCACTGGGCTGTCTCTTCCTTCRTTTCCTCAGCAGAGAAATAGAAATGACAAAGCAAAGCAAAGCCATCTTTTTAATTTGATCAGTTCACAAGACAGTGTTGGAGCCTGAGGCTGGCAGTCAGGAAGTGCACATGTCAGCGAGAACAAGGAGACCCAGCTTCCCTGTGCTCTTTAAGCATTATGCATGCGCACAATATGCACACAGGCACTCAGAAATATTTCTTACTAAAGGAAAGACACTAAAAATCTTGCTCAGATAAATTGAATGCTTGGCTATGTTATTAGAGAGCTGTAATTTTACATGGAAATTTATAAGCAATTTCTTGTGTAGTTTCCTCCGTGTTTCCTTAGAATAATCCCATTATACTACAATGAAGCCACATTCCCAGAAGCATTGGTGACTTTTAGGCTAAACTAATGTTCTTGGAACAAGGCCACAGAAGTAATTTTAGCAGTTTTTAGAATTACAACCAGTTACTGAAAGGTATGTTATTTTCACACTGGAGTACAAGCCCTTTTCTTCACTAAGCAATAGAGGGATTCTTTTTTCTCCCACTCTTTTCACTAAACTCCTTATCCCTCCTACGTTTTCCAAACCCAAAATGCTTTTTGCAATGATCATTTGGCAGAAGAAATTCGAACTTAACATTTCCCACAAAATTTGCTCCTTTCTTATTTATTGTTACATTTTCCATAAAAATATAATTTGAGAAATTGAAACTTGCTCCCATTTTTCTTTTATAGTAGCCATTATTATAAAAAATAAAAAGTAATTTCGTGATTCTTGTAAGGAAAATTAGCTGGATTAAACTACAAATATTCTCCTGMCTTCAATATAGTCAGACAAATCCATATTTCATTCCATATCCAATTGCAGTWAAGAATTCAGGTATGTTATTTTAACTCTTTAACTCCCTTGTCTCAAGTTAAAATCATTGAAGGTAGCTATTTTAATTTGTGCAGTGTCTGAATCGTGGAAAGCCTGTAGATCACTACAAAAGGATTTACATGATGATACACTTTAAAAATTAATATTTTTTATTAATAAGAATCCTTCTCTGAAATCTGAGTGTATATATTCCTTCCCTGTTTTATCTTCCTTTGCTCTTCAGACAGACTCTTTATCAAAGGAATATAATAAAAAGATKCTTAATCTGATCTATACTGTGTAGGTTATGGACAGCAATTTTGTTTGGCATTGACAGCAATCTGAACTATTCCCTCTAATGCAGCCCAAAGAAATCTGAGTACTGGAAAGTAACAGGTTTTAAAATCAATGGAATCACCCTGAGAAGTTTAAATCAGAGCACTTACCTAGGATCCTTATCAAAATTAATTAAAATCAGAAAGYTTCAGATAAACATGAAAACAGGTATTCTCTGTTCATGATGGGAAATATCTGCATAGATAAGACCTGGCTGAACTGAATTAACAATAATCACATAACTTCCTTAAATTAGAGAGAAAGCCAGGTCTCCTATTTACTAGCTCACTTAGCTCTATGTCAATGTAATTTTCCTGTCAAAATATTGACTAAATATAAAATAAATAGAATTAGTATTGACCAAACAAATTAATCAGTGCATGTTCTGGCAAAAAACCCACTTTTTTGTGTCTTGAAAAAGTAAACTCTTTCCCGTTAACCCAATTTTATCGAGGACAGTAACATGTACTGGAAAAATTAAATAAGTAAATAAAAGCAACTATATTTTTGTAGAAAAACTTCAAAGRTCACTGTATTATGAACCAATCCTCATAAGACAGTAGAAACAACTGGCTTTTTTAAAGACACTGTGATGGAGTTTAGGAGTTTATGGATACAGATCACATAAATATTATCTAATCTGTACCATRTTTCCAGTACCTTTTAAATATCTYTTTGGACATAAGGGACTGCATTACTGGCTGAGCACTCACCACTGCTGCATACACTTCAACTCATCTATTTTCTGCAAAATTACTTTCTGACCTCCAGAGAAAAAAAAAAAAAAAAAAAAGAAGGATAAAGCTCAAAACACAAGAGCATTTCTACAGAATCTATAATCTTGCGGAAAACTCACATCTATCCGTTCTCTGCATCATTCTGAAGAACCTTCAAAGTAGTTTTCATAACTTCTTCCTGATTTCTAGCTCACCAAAAAGATTTTTAGATGTATTTATATATGAGACACATGAGAGGGTATTCTCTCCCACCAGGTAGGGGAAACTTGAAAAAAATCAGGAAAATTCAAACTAATAATGAGAACAAAACTAGGACTAATCCCAYGTGGTTGGTTAATTATTGTGTTTTCACATTTACTCTATGGGTTTTTTCCTTTTTTTTTTTTAATTCCTTCTGACTCTGAATGCTCAAGCTTCAACTTCACTTTTCTACAAAACACAAAAAAAGACCCAAAAAACCCCCTTACTTTTTAATGTTTTAGAAGTGCAATTAATTTGTGTTGGTTTGATTTCTTTGCTAAATACAGAAAGATTCAGTATTATTTTCTASAAAATTTTAAAACTCTTTTTTTCCTGTTTATATTCCTTATGGAAGCTTAAGATCATTCTATGCCTGGACTGTAACAAGAAAGGAAAGGCAGAAAATGACCACAACTGACTTATGAGTGCAGAGACCACAACATCTCAGAGATACCTCCCAGCTCACAACTAAGGAAACCAGAGCGAACCTAGAAGTGAAAATGTCACCTGTAAATTTAGTTTTCCTTCAGTTAAAATGAAACAAAATGACACAGGTTAATTATACATGGACTGGAAAAAAAGACTTCACAGAATACAGCCCTGAGATCTATTTAGGGAACATGACAGGGGCTGCTATGATCCAAAACCTTCATAACATCATGTAACTTCACACGCTGCTGAACAACCACAGTCAGTGTCAGCAAATGAGTTAGATGAAACCATTCTGAAAAAACATTTTTTTCATTTTAAAAAGCTCCCAGTAAATAACTTTATTTTGATGAAACATCCTTATGCCAATGAAACTCCCCAGGAAAAAAACTGCAGTCAGGAAACAACCTTTTTCTCTCAGCTTTGCCATTCTCCATACTTCCAGCTGCAAGGCTTCCAAGCCAACACTCCAAATCACTCCAGCTAAGGCAAAGTGCTCTCAGAAAATTTCTACACCACAGAACTGGGGAACTAACCAACTTCAAGCCTTAGCCTCAGCTGTTTAACCATGAACTCACTTTCTGATAGTGTTTTTGGCTCCTCTGCTGTTTCTCTGTCTCTTGCCTGAAGGGAMCTAAGGCTGAATGGTGCAGTTTGTACCCTCGTTTCACTCTTAGATAGCAACAAAGTCACAGCCTCAGTTCTCCAAGGTAGCCCGGGCCTGGCTTATCACCATACATCCATTCCTGTGACAACTATGAAAGTCAACAAGAGGTAAAGTAGATTTGACTAACCTGGGACAAAACAAAGGCAAAATCTCTGTCCAGAGTACTGAAAAGCTCTGCTGATGAAATTCCAACACCAAATGAAGTGGGCTTGGGCACAGACCTCTAACCATGAGGGCAAACTGAGGGCAAAGGCAGGTTTTACATGGCTACTCACCTTCCTCTCTGCCCCCACAGGATGGTCTCTGCCCCACAGTCCTAGGCACAGGCTATGCCCTCAACTGTGTTCAGACTTTATGCCAACAGGGGTTTCATTCTTAAAAAGTCACACCAGTTAACCAAATGTAACACAGTTTCTGAGCAATAGAGCACCATCTTCCACTACGTGTCAGGACTTCTCCAAGTCCTTCCTCCATTGAACAATKTAAGCATATGTCTAATGGCATTTTTAAAAAATGAAGAATATTTTAATTCCTTAAAATAAAGAACAAAATCAAGCATCTGCTGAGCCACAGACTAAATCCCCAAGGACCTTGGCACTTGTCTGTACAGAAATCACTCCCTTTCCTGCTGTCACAGCTGAGGCTACATCTGTCAGCACTGATGGTCAGCTGCCTGCTSTTGGCAGAGGGGATTTCTCAGCTGTGACCCTCTGGCCAAATGACCATCAGAACTGGAATGGGTTGGGCTGCTGTCATTGTAGGCAATCAGAAGCTCAGTAAAACATTGTACACATGTGAGTACACACACTGTAGGCACATATGTACAGGATCTTGCTTCTTTGATRGATCTGTAGTCAGTATCAGATGTGCTTTTGTGAGTAAACACACTTTGTCTTCTTGGTGTCATATAAAAACCYGTTCTTTCTTAGGCCAAAACTAATATCCATATAAACAACAGAAAATTACCCATCATTTAAATAAGTCTATCCTTTTAACTGTGCAGAACTCTAGATTATTTTAATCACAGTTACTATATAAGACAGTAAAYTCTAGATTTTATATTTTGTCTCATGTTTCATGAAATCACATTTTAGCAAACGTTGGGTTTTTTTAAAATTGCTAATCTAAATATTCAGTGAATTTTGAAAATTAAAAACAAAAAGAAAAGTCATATTATTTTCAGTTAGTCTTCCTGATTATATTGCTATTTGCAGTGYATAGCAAAATCCATATTCATTCTAATTTTGCTGGCCAGCTGGTAGAATTGCTAAATACYATTATTTCAGACAAGATGGAGTATCAAATTAATCCAAATATTCAGACAGCTTTGGCCTGGTGGAGGCTAATTTGTCTTTTAGCAGTAAAAATCAAAACCACGTTAGCCACCAACATGCAAGTTGTTGTTCATGAATTTTGCAAGTGACACCCTAGGGAAAAGGATGACCACATGCAAAAAATTCTTTACTGTAACTAAAAACATGATATTTTCAGAGAGAGCTCTATTTAAACTGTGTTTACCCAAAGTAATGGAGATCTGATAATTTCATTGTTTTATTTAGAGCACTTGGCAATCTACTCTTTGTGCAAATAACCTGCATGGAAATCATATGACCATTTCCTGTATAATTCTTGCAAATGGCCCTGTGCTACTCAGGCTTCTCAATTGCTTTTTTTTTTCACCCTTGGTCTTCTAACTTTCATTTGATCAGCATCATATTCCAATCCTCTGTCCYAAAAAAATTGCCTCTGGCAATCAGTTAAATTGAGGATTTGTGCTAAAGACAAGAAAGCAGTTCTCCAATTAGGGAACTAGAGACTCTCCCACACCTATTTGCAATCTGGGGCTCAGGCAGTGCCATGATAATGAAGCCCCATTCAAGGCTGAAAAACGGCACAGCAGCCTTGTGCTGTCCTGTGTGGTGAGTTTGGAACACACACACAAACCCCAAACACACACGGGCCCGCCCACGATGCCCTGTGGGGGTGGGACAGGGTGTGTCACACACAGGGCACACATCCTCCCTGCTCTTACAATGCCCACAGCCTCTGTGGGTCACTGTCACTGGACACAATGTCAGCCAGACCTCTGATTCGAATAATTAATGCTGTTCTTAGATATTCTTATTACTGGATAAAAGGAAAGAAACAAAGCTCTGGACATAGAGCTAGCTTTTAAAAATGCTACTTGAGAAGCAGCGTGCAGCTGTGCAGTGGAATATTGTGAGTGTCATTATTGTCATCYGAGGTGGAAGATAACGAAGGCTCCATGAATAATTCTGTTGTTATCCAGTACTAGCACAAATTCAGAAATGTTCTTTTTCTCTTATTATAGAGGACTTAATACACAAATTGTACACTGCAAGGCCTTGACTGTTCTCTCAACTATTGTTGCTTCTGCTGCCATGAAAGGAGTGTTCTTAATTCTGTTCAAGAATACATGTAAGGTCTCTCAGGAATTTAGAAGAAATTAATTTAATTTGATAGTCTGGAGTCTATTCAAAAGTCTTGKGACTTTCTTCAGCTGTATGAATTTCAAACAAAATACAAGCTCTCAGTCAGCTCAGAGTTTATCTGTTTCACTTATGAAGGCTATTCTGCTCACTTAATAACAGGGCACTTCTGGAATGCAGAAATATGAAAACTTTTTTCATCCTGGATTATTGAAGGTGCAGCAACTACCCCTGACCTTCATGTAAGCATGGAAGAAGTCCCTTCTGTTCTTCACTCTTATCAGCTGCAGCAGGTGCCACAGGAAACAGAGTGAAAACTCCACATATATTCAGGTTGTTGCTGACAGTTCTGACAGTCAGCTTAAAGAAATCACTTGGAACTTCACCCACATTTAAGACAATGATTTAAGGTATTAAATTCCTTTAAAAAAGAATTTMACTTAGCTTACAGAGCAAATCACAAAATTCCCTTACATTCTTCCCCAGATAGATGTTGATTTTTTTTTTTTACTTTGTGATACTGACAACTCAAATATATTCACTAAGAGTTACAATGACTCTGGTATGAGTCATTTAAACATGCTACAAAAAAGGACATAAGCAACAAGACATCCTCTCTGTATTTTGACTTTTTTCTCAGTGCAAGGACACCATAATCAACAGGCAAAATAAAATTTTCTTTCAGTGCTGTTCATTTCTTGTCTATCYGCAAAATATTGGTGCATGACACTCCAGTCTGTCAGCATCCAAGGAGTCCTTGAGCTGAGACAGGGGTGACAGAGGYACCTTGTGCTCCAGTGCTTGTCTGAGATACACATGGGCACAATCTGTAAATTACATCTTACTGCTAATATAGTTTAATTTATAATCTGATAAAACATGATAGGTAAATCTATTTCCTAATTAGAGAGGATAATATTGCATCAGAGATACAGACAAACACTAAATAAACACACTGAACCTCTAGGAAAGATAATACTTACGTAATTACTTTAAATATCTGTGTAATTARGTACATACTCATTCTTTTTAATGTTTTCTATTCTGCAGTGAAATCTATTGCTTTAAGATGATTTTCTAGTAAAGGAAAAAAACCCAAATGCCTTCCTCCTGTTTTCACCAAGAGATAGAGTAACACATCATATGTATAGAAAGTGTTTTTCTGCAAGATTTCAGAGATGAAAGCTTCCAAAGATACATATCTATGTTCCAATTATATTTCTTACTCTTTTAATTTACTTRTTTATTTTCACTAACCAGGACTTTGAAGCCTGCTTGATCAGTCCATGTTCAGGGGAAAAAACCAACCAGGTGTTTCTGTCATTCTAGGTGTTGGAATAAAGGTTTTGATGAAGTAATCAAAATGTATTCAGATTGCAGGAAGGAAACAGTTCTACAATATACTACATCATTTTACACACCTCTCAGACCTGACCCATGGCCTTTCCAAATGTTCAAGGCTTAGGAATCCAGGCAGATTAAAATCACTTCCTTCACACAAAGTTGTCACTTAAAGAACCTTGAACTATGTGGAAAACAGGCAGTCAGGCCAACTTAGTTCATTGGTGTCTCAAGAGGGAACTCAGCTCCCAGTGCTTGTAAGGGCAGACTCTACACACAGCTGAGTGTTTTGAGGCACCAACACCAGCAGAGCATTTCTGAAACCTAGTGGGGGAAAAGTTCTCAATATAATACACCTTGACATTTTCCTTAGAAAACAAGAATGCTCTTCTACGGAAGTGTTTTCCCAGGCTCATTGCAAAACAAGGAAAAGCAGGTCTCAAAATAAGAAAAACACATAAGCATCACATTGGTGGGAGTGAAAATCAATCTTCCTACCCACTCYTCTGTATAGTCACAGAATTTGTCAGGGAAGTGAGACCCATGTCTCTAAGTGAACTTCACTCAGCCACATGTGCCTTAGAGGTCTGAGCTCACTTCAGGAGGAGTTAAATGGTGACTGGAATGCATAAAGCAGAGTACAGGCTGGACTTGCTGTGCAGACCAAGTTAAAGYCATGGGCCATCAGGACTGTATTCAGATGCTGATAAGACATGAAGAGGCTTTCGTTCAAGACTTCTTGAAAAGTGAAGTGGGATCTGAATTCCCAACCAGTTCAGCTTGATTGAGAGGACCATGGCTTAATTTTTCATAACAAGCATACTCAAGTCATCAGTCAYTTTTGGGTAATTGCTGTGTGAGTCACCAGCCTGACTAAAATACAGGACATTWCTCCCTCACAGCCTGTGCTAGATCACATTATCTGTGCTACAGTAAACGTGCATCACTACTGCCCACAGTGTGCCAATGCTTTACAACATTACTTCAAAATATTGTCATCCTCACATAGATGTGGTAATATCTGACAGATAAATACTAGGAAATAGGCTGTAGCTGAAAGGATAGCCAAAACATGAATAAATTGCCTTAGACAGGTTAAGAGACCTTCATCATCAGAGCTGTAAAAGCAGATTAGACATATGTCTGTCACAAGTGGTTCCTTTTGCCTTGAGGAGGCTTCAGCAAGTCTTCTACAAGCCTTTTTTTTAGGATTCTAAAATACTCCTATACAACTCCCAAATGTATGAACATAGAAACAAAAACACAGGGTGTAAAAATGCCAAGCTTTTGGTCACCATTATACAAATCTGAGAGAAGTAAGTGGATATTTTCTTTATTTCATAAGTGAAARAGAGAATTCTATTATATCAAATGATTATAAGTAACACATAATTTATTTTTCTATTGAAAACCTGAAATCTTTCCATCAAATTAAAATCTCCAATGATGTTTCTGATGTAAATCATGAAATTATCCATTTAGAAATGCACAGGATGTGACACAATCATAATATCATCCAGTCAGGAACCAGATATGATGGAACATGACTGATAACMATGTTGTCTGAAGTATAGATATGAGTTAGTAAATGTTTGAATTCTCAGATAAAAGCTGATTTTTTCTCAGAATAAATTTTCTGTAAGAATATCCTGGTACATTGTACATAGAACTCAGCAGCCAGTTTAAATTAAGGGAAAAACTAAACATGAAATACATAATTCCAAAGTCATTAAATTCTCCACACTGATTCAGTGGTTAAACATTGCACAGTTGGAAACATTGTCACTGCTCTCTACACCTGCTGATCCAGCTTCAGGTAATAGATACAGATAATCCTTCAAATTTTCTAGCCTAAACCACAATGACAAGGTTTATTAGTTAAACTTATTTCTTAGACTGTAGCCTTAATCATCTGTCTTTTGGTTTCCAACTTTTTTTCCCACTTTTTTAGGTTTTTTAAAAAAAGTAAAAAAGAATTGTGTTTTCACTACTCAGCTTACTTCTTTAAAACAGGAAGATAGAAAAATAATTGGTTTGCATCCCAAGATGCAATCCAGAAGAAGCAGACTAATACAATATGACTCCTGTCAGACTTCCTTTGGTTATAATTGTCAGTTCTCAATTATCTCTTCTCTTTACCATGGAATCTGAAAAATCCTTAAACAAGCAGATTGTTAATTCAAGCTGCCCCATGTCACAAAGCAAGGAGGAATGAAGTGTYTCTCTTCATCTGAGTAAAGGCTTARGTCCAAATGAACAATTATACCCATTTCATTTACACGCTTGCAAAACACAAAAAAGTATTTCCAACATCAGCAGAAAATCAAGATAAAAATTGATTTTAAAAGTATGACTCAATCCCTCAAAAGACAGTATCAATTCATACAATATACTGCATTTCACTAAAGGGAAATKATCTTTGAAAACACTGACCTAAGTCAAAACAAAAAGACATTTAGAAAATAGGTAGGAAATAACCAGTAAGAAAACAGAAAGCTTATCTTAAAATTTTTCACTGACACCTGCTAAGGGAGCTTATGAAGTTGATTATCCAGTTGGAGATAAGGTAATCAACAGAGGTATTGAGCACTACTTCAGTTATATGKGGTAAGAGTTCTCCCAGTAATACATGTATGCCCAAGAAAAATATGAAACTATCTGAACCCTGAAACATGTGSTCTGAAAATGAGAAGCCTCCAGCTACATTCTCAAACTAAATAATGACTTCTCTTGYACCTAAGGATCAAATCGAGGTTGTGGATAATAAAGTCTGCCTGTCAAGTTCTATTGAAGTTTAAGTAAGACTTGTGTTGCAGATTACATCTACATAAAATATCAAAGCTGTGAGGTCACAAGAAAAATAGCAAAGGAAATAATGACAAGTGGAATTAAAAAGGCCCAGACAGTCTTTTGAGTGAGTATGTGGAAACGTAAAAGGTCTTACTATATAGCCTTAAATAAGTTGCATAGTTATTACTTCTGAAAAGCTTTYTSCTGTGCTCCAAATAATTTCATTTCCCTTGTTCTCTGTCAAAATAGGCAGACTTGCTAAAGAAAACAAAAAATTCTTGCAGAAGAGGATCCAGAGAGGTTCTCATTTTCTGGGGCTTATTAGCAGGATTAGAGGTTTGACAGTGAAAAACATTAGTCTTCTAGGCCCTTCCTAGTGAAAAGWCATAAATCAGCTACACCATTTTTATTCCCTTTCCTTCTATTCCCACTTAATTCTTCTTCACAAGCAAAGTAGTTGAGAAACACAGATTATCTGCCACCTCTGTCTGCTAGAGTGGAATGTGGCTAACAAGAAGAAGAGGGGGAAATAAGCTGTTTGTGATTCAGGCACATTGGAAATTGCTAATTTGCTTTTCTTTCTTCCATTTCTAATCTTTACTGTCAAAATCTCTGAGTAAATATTTTCAAGAGAGCTTCGATAATCTGTAAACAGTCTGAGGTGGTATAARCACAGACTGGCAGACACTACCAACCTTCCAGTCTTCTCATCAGAAGGCATTAAATAGATATGTGTGGTGGCCTTTTGCTTCTTTCCATGAGAATAGAACAGTCACTTCATCCTCTAAATATTTTTAGAACGTTTCTGTACTGTATCTAAACGTGGAATGCCTTCATGTTCCTGAAATTTCCATACCCCCCACAAGTCCTCAARTATGTATTCTACAGAACTGAACACATCAGTACCCAGTTTAAAAATAGCACTGAAAGTGGCACAGAAAGGATTCCTGAAGCAAGTGTAAGACAGATCAAGCTTCTCTATGTAAGAGTGCTTCCATCCCAGAATCACTACTGCTGTGTTTTACCATGTTTTGTGTTAAATGCAGAAACAGTGTTGGAAATAGTGACGTGACATACATCTTCCCCATTTCTTAACAGATAGCCCAGRCTGCACTGCACTGGATGTCATTCTGGTGACAAAAATAGCTTGTTGTTCCTTCCCCATGCAGAAATTCAACAGCTTTTTTTTTTTTTTTTTAAGAAAAACTGAGGCCAGGGCAAATAAAATCTCTCTGTGGATCTTTCTAGCCTCAGGGGATCTCCATGACAGAAACTGGTTCACTTATAGCTAAAAACACTTCGTTCACGGCTCCTGCCTGAGCAAAATGATGGTGTGGTGCTCATCTATTCACCCTGGGCACAGGGTCTGTGAAACTGGATCTAATTGCACAGTCTGATATTGATAGTATGAGGAGAGATTATGCAKAATTAATWTTTAATTAATTAATTATCTGTGGGGACAGTGCTTCACCTCCCCTGTTTCAAGTGTTGTTGTTCTCTGTGTGATAGAATTGAGTTTCTTCAGCAAAGCAGTCTGTGATAAAGCTGGTGTTCCTCTTCCAAAAGATCTCTGTATTGTCAAACTAATATGCTGGTAACACTAACTTAACTTTTCCAAAAGAACACACACATAACTTCTGAAATTTCTGCAGAAACACATTTTCCTYCTAAAGGATATAACACGAATTTCTATGAAACATGAATGTTCATCAACTCCCCTCCCACACCCTACTCAGGGCCCTCTGGGAAATGAGACTGTGTATCTCCTAAGGCCATCCCAGAGAGCAATGTTTTAAATAAATAACTAAGACCTATTTGTCTTTGCCAGGAAATATCTTTTAAATAAATCTCTGCTTGTCCCTGTTGACTGTCACTATGCACAGCTGCAATTCCTATTTCCCTGACATCCCATTCCATTATTGTTCTTGCCGCTCAATACAGTGCATGTTTCTCTTTTACTCTCATCAAATACCTCTCTTACCAGTTTAAAATCTAATTTATTTTYCTTGGTTACAGTTTTTCTCACCAGTAGATTCCCTTTTGCATTAGTATTAATATCTAAAGTATTAGCTGATAGTTTCTATACTCTTTAAAAATCTTCATRAAAGTTATCTCTATTAGAAGATAAGGATAGCAATAAAAGACAGAGAGACGGATGATTTTTTATGCTTGACACAGTACAGGGACATTCTTTAGGGATGGATAAATCAAGTACAGATTTTAGTGCTATTCAGCCAACTGAACATTGCTTGAATGACACTGCAAGCTCTGCTGCAGACTATCCATCTGAGATACATGTGCAATGAGARAAGAGACTGGGATCTATAACTTAAMAATYAAATATTGATTACTATCAATCAAATTTTTAATTTGAACAGTTTCCAAAGTTTTGGACTTTACAAAACTGTGTTCTACAGGACATCCCACCYAACACACACCATAAAGAAAGTCCATGTACATTAGCATCATACAAACCTCATAAACAAGTTGGGGGCTTCTGCAGAGWAGCCCAGAACAGCAATTTCTCCCAGGAAAAAAAAAAAAAAGAATTAGGACTAAATAGAAAACAGCTGCATTCAATGTTTATTAGAAGGCAGATTTGCCTGTCTCTGCTAGCCTTTCTGGTACATTTCTGTAAAATGGCAGCTAGTTCTCAGACTCTCTAAAYACCACTGAGGACCAAGGTATGCAATATTCTAATGAGTATTAAAGACAGCTCTAGGGTCTACCAGAATAAAAAGTGTTCCTGTRGATGCTCCAAAGTACAGGAGTCTTCAATCCCACACCCTCATCCTCAAATGTGTAATTTGGGTTGACTACAGACTTCTCAGAATGATCCTTATCTGTWAAAATGGGTAGGCATCTGTGAGCTTACAAAGTATTTGCAGTGCAATAAACAGCTAGTTGAATCTCTGCCCCAATGCACTGAAGTTTTTACAATGAGCTCTCCAATGAATCACATCTTGACATTSCCTTCACCTTTCAGTTCTGATTGAAAGACTTAAGGGTCTGGGTTTCTTCTCAYAAGCATCAATACACTGACATGATTCCACTGGTTTTAACTCATAGTCATACTAATGTCTTTTTACACCATTTAGCTTTAAAATAGGTAATGTATACAAGAGAATTAATCAGAATCAGGCACTGAAGTCTTGACTAGAATTCCTCACTTAGACAAAACCAAGAAAAGAGAATCAGCAGCTGAAACKTGTTTTAAGCAAGTGCAGAGGTTGCCCTTTCTATAAAGAAAAGAGCTGTGAAGCTCTTTAKTCTGACTGAAAGATGAAATTCTTTTGTTTCTATGCTTTGCTGCTTTTATCACCRTAAAACATAAAGCCAAGAGAAAAAGGATGATTAAACACCCACTAGTGGAAATCCATGGATTCAAAGCATTTCTCACTCGGGCTCTCAGCTGTCAGGACTTTTGTTAGGCAAGGATGGTTTGCAGCAGCATACACCTGTCAACAGTTACAGAAGTTACTTTAAAGAAGTTTATCTGCATCCATCTGGAGAAAATAACTCCCAGTGACAGAAATGCACATACCCTCAGTCAACAAAGATGATGGCAGTGAACAAGTCAGAAACCAAAATGATACCCATAAAACTCTTTGTTTACATTTGCAGAAATATATGTTTTCTATAACAGCTTGAAGTTTGGAAGGCTGCAATGTCATATACCATCAGAGACAAATGTGTACCTTTCTCTCCCAGGACTTCGCAAGGCACACACTGCATCAGAGTTATAAGAGAATAAAGAAGCAAAGAAATACAGCAAAAGGTAAAATGAAGGAGAGTAAGCCCAAGTTCAGTTAAATCAGGCTTTCTGAGTATCAGATCAAGGGAGAGGGTGTTTCTTAGGGAACAGAGCAATGAACTTGTAGTCAAGAACAATGAATYGTATTCCTGGTTTGCGTATCAATTTTTTAGCTTTGCTCAAGTTATTGAATTTCCCCATTCTTCATATACCAGGGTGCTGGTTTTGGCTGAGATAGAGTTAATTTTCTTCCCAATATGGGGCTGTGTTTTGGATTCAGGCTGGAACCCGTGTTGATAATACAGAGGTGTTTCAGTTATTGCTGAGCAGGGCTTGCACAGAGTCAAGGCTTTTTCTGCTCCTCACATCACACCCCCAGCAAAGAGGCTTGGGGGTATAACAAGTCAAGAGGAGCTGRCCCCAGCTGACTACAGGGATATTCCATGTAGTGTCATGCTCATATAAAGTTGGGGGAGGAGAAGGAAGGAGGGACATCCAGTGTGATGGTGGGTTTTTTTTCTTTCCAAGTCACTGTTGTGTGATGGAGCCCTGCTATCCTGGCAATAGCGGGGAAGCCCTGCCTGCCCATGGGAAATGGTGAATTAATTCCTTGGTTTRCTTTGCTTGCATATGCAGCTTTTGCTTCACCTATTAAACTGCCTTTATCTCAACCCAGGAGTTTTCTCCATTTTTACTCTTCTGATTCTCTTCCCCATACCACTGGGGGCAGTGAGCAAGTGGCTGTGTGGGTCTCAGCTAATGACCAGAGTTATACCACAACACACAGACACAGACACACAGGCACACAGACACACAGACACACAGGCACACAAAATGTCAGCTTCAGTTCTTTGTTTAGTTGGTCTGAAATCCTCAGAAAACCTAGTGAACATGACTGTTCTAAATGTGAACAGCTTGCACAGCTGAGGCAACCTGGAACTTCTGTGACAAAGAAGGGTGGTTGTAGAGCTTTGCCAGCTGCTGAGAAACACTGAATGCTGCAGAGAAAAAAAATCTGCTTCTGTAGAAAAATAAAACTTGGTAATATTGATYAGATGGTAGGAAAGCCTTAATGTGGTAATGGAGAAACTGCAGTTCTGTTCTGGGATACAGCTGAATAAACCTGTAGTAACATGCTATTTTACAGATGACCTCAGTTTCTGCATCTTAAATAGGGATATGGTGTCTRCCTATATCAGGGAAGAGAAGGCTTGGGAACAAGTACAAGTCTTGAGAGTCACACTCCCTCTGMRCAAATGTTTTTCTGTAAAATGCTTCACTGTGATTTCTTTTATGTAAGAMRAAAATGTGTAGCAYTGTTGTGGAAAACAAATTTTCAGACATATTTACTACTGCTTCATAAGAATCATGCTTGGACTTGTACCTGTATGCTTGGTGGCTTAAAATAAATTCTAATTTCTTTACAACATGATCCTGCAAAATTCCTTTATGTTCTAACTCCAGAGTGATTATTCTGGCGAAGATGACCAGTGTACTTTTTAACACCTTGTTTCTTCCCAGATGAGACCACTATTCACAGTAACAACTTCACTATTTCCTAGACACWAATTTGACCTTTGATATATTGCCATTTTCATTTACTTTCTTTTCCCACTATTTGGACTTTTAAACAGAGTCTGMACAAGTGTTCCCATCAAAGCCAATTTGGAATTAATCTTTCAAGTAGGAGCTCATGTCACATGTTCTAGTCACTAACACAGTGCATCTGCTAAATTTCCATCATCCCATAAGATTGTGCTTCTGCTTTAAAAAAAGCACTGACATTCTTGCCTGTCAATATTTTCTCATTGCTCGTGACATAGTTCTCAAAACTCACAGTGAATCCTTTTCTCTGTCTATATACACCATAATTATGCAGGAAYGAAAATTAGATTTAACACATATAATTGCCATAATCATGTATATGGACTTCTTTTTTAACTTGGAACAAATCCTTTCCCAAGTTTTTCCCTTTTATCAGAAAATACCCACAGATCACAGTAAATAAACGKAAGGTCCAGTGTCTGCATCATCAGACCTTCCTTTGACCAAGCTGTGCAGCACCTCACTGCTTTTCACTCTGAAGATATTTGGAAAGCATCCCAATCTATGTTACCAATGGGTGTGCTGTCTTCCATTCTTTAKGAAAGACATTCTAAAGGTAAAGTCAATTAAGGCTACCAAGTTTATATGAAGCAAAATTAGTCAGTGAATCATCCTTTTTCATTTGCATATAGTGCTTATTCTATCTTYTCATTTTACCAAATAGGCAATAAGGATGGCATTTACCTCACAAAAAAATYAGACATTGCTGGTATTTAGTTATATCTGATCTCATCACCTTGGGCTCCCTCTCTAGCCAGCCAAGAGATTGGTTTGTTTGAGAAAGATTAATCTGATCTACAGGGTGTGCCTAATTTGGGCAGTGAAATTCTAGGCAGAGACRGAACTAAAAACTCAGTACTGAGTGCATACCCAAAGAGTGAGCCCCCAAAGGACCTTCTCTCAATTAAAACAAGATCTTACATAGAACAGTATTCAAAGAGTTGTCTTTTGTGCTTCTCATTTAGATTATTTGACATACAGCAAAAAGAGTSTTATAAGGTGAAAGTGCTTTCCAGAACTAAAGTACATACAATGATAAACTACTGAGTTTATAGAATCATACTAATTTATTAAGTTTTATGATGATGGATGCCTTTCATTAGTAGTACTACTGCTATTATTAATAATGATTACCACCTATGACAATTTGTATGTAGAGGAGAAATGCTGGTGATGTGTATGAAAAAGAGTGTAAAAGATCTTTCCAGTTCCTGAATGTTTTCATTTGTTTTTCAGTTGGGTGAAACATGTTCAGAAAGGAATCACACAGCCATGGGATGAAGCACCTGCCCAGCACATCTCTGGTGCAGGCCTATGAAGGAAACCTCGATGTTTTTTTCTGATAATGATTCCTTTGTGAAAAGAATCAGTTCTTTTCATAACAGAATATGTTCTTCCAAAACTGGAATTCTGATGCTTAATCATGCCACCACTCCACMTATCTGATGGCAACCATCAGAGATATTTATAAGGCAGCACAGATCATCTGCCCCAAYTCAGTTGTTTACTTTCAATAGCTGCCATCCTAAGCTGTTTTCCCTCTATTGTTAGCTTTGTTTCACATGCTATGGATAAAGATTTTAAAGACTCATCTTTGTCTGAAGCATTCTCATTTCATCAGAGTATTTTTGAGTCTTTAGATGTCCTCGGATCAGAAGGGGGAAATCATGTGCCTGTGTGAAAAGTCCGAGTTCCCAGTAAGWAAGYAAAAATTTCTGAGAGAGTKTTTTAAGTTGTTACATTCTTTCTAAAGCTCCGTGATGGTGCACCTAATATTCAGATTTTTTCAAATTCAATGTTAGTGTTTTTGTAGATAATTTGCTTTCCCTTTCCACAGAGTAGTACCAATCTGACAGGGAAAATCATGATCTGTGTTTATGTAGTCTAATAGGAACTGTCAAAACAGCCAGCAGTCAATCAKTCATCTGTCTCTCATTTTTCAAAGCATTTTATAACTCTTTGTGGACTTGTACGGGYTCCAGACAGATATGGCACAAGATACAGTTGATTTAGAATGCCATGCATTAACAATGAAAACCTTCAAGGACTCCTTCTTTGTCTCATTATGAAACAGAAGGAAAAGTGCATAGCAGGGAGAATACTAGACATGAATAGACATGATTTCTCTTTTTTTTTTTCCTGAGTCCTTAACATGTCATGAAACATAAGTCATCTTGATCTTTACCTAATGTAATACTGAATCTCTCATACAGCTCACTTGCCCAGAGGTGCTAAAGAGCTTTAAAGTGTARCATTGCTCGGCTATATTGCTGACCTCTCTGTTCCCTTGGGAATTGTTTTAACTTTCTCTTCCATTCTGTCAGAGAGCTCTCATTGCCTAGAAGAGTGCTGCCTTTCTGTCCTGCACTTCCCAGACAGACACCTACGTGTCTGTGGTTTGCAGCAAGAAGCAGCACCTGTCATTCTTTGCATGTGCTGCACACGTAGCCTCAGAACAGGCTGTGTGTCCAGAGGATTGGAGATGTGCTCATTAAAGGAGCATCAGTCGTGCTTTGTGTTCTGCCTGTATTCCTTATTTTCACCTGGRTGTATCATTTAGGACTAATTTTAAGTCTAAGATCAAAGGTTCTCTCTGGCTTAATTTGCAGAGAATGTGCCTACACTGAACAAGGACCCCTCAAGGTAATTTACTTACAATCATATATCATTTAAACTGAAAGGATTTGGAACAGTTTCCATATCACTTACACAAGTTGTTAACTTCTTGACCCTCTGCCAMTGAGGAAGCTACTATGTTGTTCTTCCAGAAAGAAAGGAATTGTATCTTTCTAGACCATGGTAAATGAAACAAGACCAAGCAGTAAGGGGCTTAATTCTTTGAGGYTGAAAACAGGTATTGATAACTACTGGACAATCTCTTTAGCACCAGTTCTAAAGGTTCTTCTGAAGTCAGTGGAGACACTTTGACTTCTGTAAATCGAATTAAGCCTTTAGTTGACCCTCATAAAAAAGGACCAACTTCTCAATTTTGGAAAGACCTGTTAGACCAATGAAGGAAAAGCATAAATCCACTGGTGTGAATTTTTGTTTAAGCTCATTCTGCTTTTAAACTTCTGAGAATGAAATACTGTTAAGATTACTGTAAGCTACAGTTTGATCATTCAGGACAAAGAGTTTTATGCATATCCAGACATAAACAGGTCAAGATTCATGATCATCACACTACAGACTACACAATCTGAGATCCCACCTCCCATGACACATAGCTGAGATATAAGATAATGGCATGAATACCAAAACTCCCATTCTTGTTAAAGCCCAAACTCTTGCTTGCTTGCAATGTTTAGGATTCTTTTCAAGATAAAGCCCTTTAGAAGGACCACGTGTCATGGATTTATAGAAGYTCAGCCAATATACCCAAACTCAAGAAAATAGCATTACCCCCCTAAATCAGGCCATCTGGAACTTACATTCTGTCTTCATAAACTCTGAGGKATGGGGCATCTCCAAGGTGCAGCCTGGCCCAAACTGCTTTTTGGAACCACCTGTTTCAATTGCCTGCAAGAAGCATCTATGAGCACTAACGTGTGCCATAGACTCCTAAGTTTATAGAGGAAAACTCTATGGCACAAAGATTATCTGAGTTGGCCAAAATTTTACACAGAAAAKGAGCACTTGGCTTTACTTGTTTCTGTCTACTAGCCCATACTCTTCCTGCTCTTTCTCATGAATGTGTGAGAAAATGCATCACATGTGGTTTATTCCTTGCCTTTTCCCCCCTCTCCTATTCTATAACTCTAGACAAGGGATGATCATTTAATTGCAACTCCTGGCACAKAAATGGCATTTCTTTCAATGTTTGTAGACAGATGATAATGGCTTTGAAGGAATGTTTCACTGTAGATGCTGACGAAATACAGGAATGGAGATTGCAACTGAATGGTATAAGAAAGGACTCTACAGTAATAATATAATCTGAAATGTTACTGAATAAAAATCAATAGTGAAATGCTACAAGTGCTACCTAGACCACTAAGCATTGAATTAAAAAAAAAATAGGAAGCCTGATGAAAATAAAATGCATGTAATAAAACAGATTTTAAATTAACTTTCCAAGGGAAAGAGTACTGGTTTTGTTCTGATGAAACCAAGTCTATCAAGTTACTGTGGGAATCAATTGTAATCAACAGCCATAATAAAGAGCCTAATAAAGACCTGAAGAAATATCTGAAGTAACTCAATTTTTTTCTTTCTGAGTAAAATGCAATAGCCAATCTAATTTTATGGTTTGTCCATCAGGAGTCCTGTAGMCAGAATTCTTTAATTCTATGTTATTTTTCCCTCTTGCAAATGTAAAATCCTTTAGAAACCTTTCAGTGCTGAAAGGTTTAGACAGTCACAAAAAAAAAAAAAAAAGTCAGTCAAAGCTGTTCCTTTCAACCTTATTTTAAAACTAGAAGTCAAATTGAGATATTTGGAAGTACACACCTGGCCTGAGTGTGGCACTGCCTTCTTCCACTCTTGAAATAATTAGACAGAGAGATACTTTACTTAATAGGAAACATGACAAATTGTATCCTCCAACMTTACTTCCTCAGCTTAAAGAGGAGCAGTGTCTTAGAGCTTGTTGCAAAGTAAGGATGAAATGTTATACATGGTCTCTAATGTGATATAAAATAAGAAGATCCATGTCATAGAGGACCATTGTAAAAGTTGGCATTTGTTAAAGAACTATATAAACTGGAATTAACTGTATGAACTGGAATTCTTGGAGAAAACAATGTTCCAGGCTGGTGTCAACAGGAGCTATTAAGTAGAGAGGCTCAGTATGGGATTTCAGTCAAAGAAAGATATAAACAGATTGCAAGGGGTCAAGAAACATGTCCCATTGAGTTTGACGAAAGTGAGTTTGCTAAATCTAAGGAAGAAGAAATGATCAAAAGTGTTTCTGTATATATGAAGCTATCATAATAGCATTCAACTGTTTGTGAACATTGGGGAATCAATCAGGAAATCAAATTAAATGTTAGATCATAAGCATCTTTCATCAATATCAAAAAAAAAAAGTGTGAAAATGTGGGAGCACAAACCAGATGGTCTCTCAAGGTCTCTCAAGGTCTGTGTTTCTATGATTCCAAATTCACATAGAATTCAGCCTTTAGCATAACACACAAGGGAAACTCAGCTTTCATATGGTCCTAATCAGACTCTGATCTACTTGGTCCAATCTTTGTATAGGAAAGCTTAGATAAATCCAGGCCTGCCTTTCAAAGTATCAAACAATTTTATTACAGCTTGAAGAATTCAGACATTTCATCTCCTCTAACAGGCATTTAGAAAAACTGCCATAGCTAATAGCTTTTACCACTTTCCATTTCTAATAATTTACCTCCCAAAATAGGCAGAAGATACATGGCCCCTCCTTACAATGACCTTACAAACAAATGTTCAGTAACACATAATGGGAAAGTAATGAGATGGGACTGAACAGAGAAGAAAGGAAAGGTGAAATATTATTAGGATTATGTATGACTACCTACTAAAAGCTCTTAAAAAGCCTGATGGACTCAAAAGGGTGTTTTCAGGGGAGGAGTCAAATGCATATATTTCTGCATTCTATTTGCTGCAAATAAGCAGCTGACATTTTGTTGAATTTTAGTAATTCTTGTTATTTATATGCTGCAGCTGAAATTATGTTTAAAACATATTTTGTGTCTTTACATTTGTGGGTCTTTCTTATTCTCTTAGCCCTCCAATATTCTAAATGATGCAATTCATTTTTTTACAGTTGTGGTTTCACTTTATATTTTATTCATAGTRAATGTATATCCATAAATACACGTGCATGTACACACAGACAGAGAAAATCCTTTTACCAAGACATTAATGACTTCTGTTTGTGAAAGATAATTTTGCTAAAGCCTTGGTACCTTCTCAAATCTTAATATGTGGACCCTAATAGGTAAATGTAAAACTTGTTATTGTGTAAAATTTCTATTACCATCAGCCTACAAAAACGTTTTAGAGAAACAAAACTGGCTMGCATGATAACTGCATGGTTACTGCAATACAATTCCATTAAATCTTACTGCATTTCTTCCATATTGATGCCATCCCATTAACTTACCCTGTACTGCTCCCCTTGTGGAAGGAATGATGGCAGCATATATAATCTCGGGAGGAGAAACATGCTCTTTGGATGACAAACCACAAAAAGGAAAAATCCCYGATTTTATTGCCAGAACTGGGAGAAGGATTTGTTATGCTGTGCTCCCCCACCCCAACAACTAATGAGAAAGGCAGAAAATCTCTCTTGTTAATTGCAATGTTGGTAATAGGAASTGCATCAAAATAAGGATCCTTTTTYCTCCTTCTAATCTAATTATGAAAAGTTCAAGAAAKATCTGAATAAGCAAAATTCACAGCAGAAATTGGAGAAGCAACTCAGAGGCATAGAAATGCAATAACACATTGCTTCTGTCTAGGGCAGCCATGTTTTGCTCCTSTGAAATAAGAGCCTCAGCTTCCAAAGCTGCTGACACCACAGAAAACATGTTTTCCCCCCCCCATATTAATACGTAGATTAGCTACCCTAAGTTCTGACAAACATGTTAATCAGGCTTGCATTTTTAGTCCTGGAATTATTCTCTTTTATATCAGTTTTTAACTCTCATTCAGTGCAGATAAAACTTTTAAAGTCCAGTTTTACACTTGGATATCTCCTAGCTTAATTGGTGTACAGAGTAAAGTAAATGTAAACCAAATTCATTCAGTACTAAGAGTGACACAATTGACCTGGAGACAGATTCTGACAAGTCTCATCAATACAAGTGGTAATCAGACAATGTCTTGTAAGACTTCATTAGATGCTAGCAACTGAACCATGAAAACACTACAGTAGCTTTGTTCAAATAAATTTAGGTCCACACTTGAAATCAATCAGGCTGAGGAACAAATTATTAAAATATTCATTTTCATTGTGGAGAGAAAGTCTAGCTTCTAGACAACCCAGACTTGCAAAGCAAAAAAAAAACCAAAAAACTCCTCACTCACTAGAGTACCAAGATCAAGCTTATCTAGCTTATACACAGTGCCAACCTGGTAYGTCTCAATTGCTTCAGCAACCCAAAACAATGTCTCTGCATGATCTCATATATTTCAAGATATTTCAGCTTATTTGGAGCTACCTCAAGGATCTATGACATCTCTGCTGCCAGGATTTGCATCTCAGGAGCTGGTTGACAGAACAACMRTGGTGCTGGAAAAATCAGAYCTGAGTCARAAACTAAGATGYTTGTTTAGCTCATGGAGTCCCGGGAATGCTTGACCATGTTCCCAGATATTTTCCTCTTTGAGTTGTGAGGCTCCTTGTACTTTTAGATTCCTGTTACCTATAGGTGGCYTTAATCACTGCTTGCTCCTGAAGGATTCTTAATCTATTGGTTGTGGGCTTGAGATGTGCAAGATTTCAACTCTTAGGAAACCTAGACCAACTCTACCTGAGCTGTATAGTTCTGCAGACAAGTCTGTATAGYCCCTGGGATGCCAAGATTTCCAGATTACTGATTTTCATAGCTGACTGTTCCTGAGCTTCCTGCAAAATTAGGGGTCTAGGCAAGACAGAGAACAACTTCCCCAAATAATTTGTAAAAAAAAAAATTTGCTCCTGCCATTTTCAAATTTGTCCCTGATTTAGGCACATTGTGGGGGTTTTGTTTTGTGTTTTGTATGGTGGGAGTTTTACCACAAGTTTGGTATTTTCATTTAAAGCCATTCTCTTATTTTCTGCATCATTTTCTCTTTCCTGTCACAAGCTCAGATTTGTTCTTAATCAAAGTATCCTCCTGGGATTAATAAGAGATATTAGATCAGWACTTTTCTTCTAGAGTTGTGCTTCCCTACAGTGAGGGCAAAAGAGACATAACATGTTCAAGGCACTTGTGTCTCCCTCTCAATGCTGCGTTTTATTCCTGGTACTGATTACAGAAGTGCAAATAATTACAAGTCAAACCATATTCTTCCCTAAGTATGGAACCCTTGCATAGCTTCCAGCACATTTTAATTTATCAGYCTCATGAAGGAACACAGAGCATGTAAATGGACTTAGTTTTATAAGTGTTGGTCTGTACTAGGATTTAATAAATTCTGCATCTTTCCAAGTGTTTACTTACTTGTAAGTATAAGGAAACTTCATAGTCATTCTCAAAACTTCTAATAATCTAMTCATATCTATAAAACACAGAAAAGTGGAATGGAAAGGATATACAGAGGAATTCTGAAATGATCCAACCACCTTGAGAGACAAGGTTATTGAACACTTCAAAAGATTGCACAATGGTTTTACCTCATTTTATTGCAGAAGGGGCTGTTTAGGTCCAATGGATATAAATATTTACTTCCCTAAGATCTGAGGACATGAACAGGTGACCTTAACATTTATTTCTGAAGATGTGATTTTTCCATGTCTCTCTGATAGGGTGCTTTATATAATTTTGAGGTGGTATTAGTGATCTAGCTTGGTATTAACTAATTTAGATAAAAGTGGAAGACACCTCAAAACTGATAAAAGCAAAAAGATTTCCTTAAAATACTAATCCCTGATCAAGCAGAGAGCCTGGCTCAGCAAAGCTGATGTGACTGTCAGCTTGCTTATCTTCAACCTTCTAAAAAAGAAATCTGAAAATAGGCAGCAAAAAAAAAAATAAAATTCCATTGCTCAAAAAGGTGCATGCAACGTCATTAGGTTGTTTTTTAAGAAGACTGATAYGTGTTCATGTTTACAAAGACCAAATTTTCATACAATTTTGACTTATCATATCAATAGGGGTTTTTAAAAATTTACTAATGTAAACAATACATGAACATTCCCATTAAAAAATTAATCACTGAATCCTACAGCAGAAATAATTTTTATYAGGAAATTTCCCTAGGGTTATACCTAATGCATCCCTTTTATAAGTGTCACTGTTTAAGAAAGTAATTTAAATTTCTATATTCAATGGTTTTATCTCTGCAGCTCTATGGAAATGTTGCTATAACACTGGAAACCATGACAACTGATTCCAGTTTCTGATTTCATTACAAGGTTACATCTTACCAGGTTCATGAACCTTTCATACCAGTTGGACTTAATAATTTCACAACTGAATCTTTCAAAAGGATGTGGTTTGATACAACAATACTGTTTCATTTGATCTCTCAATTTAAAGAAGTCACCATTACCTTGTTACTGCTGTGCTTTTCCAATTGTTGTCCAGTGTTGCCRCTATTTTTTTGACAAAAACTCAAGCAGAAAAACATCCAGATACAAAATACCCTCATGAAATAAACTGTGTGCATTTATGACCTTAATACAATCCTATATCTAAACATGGGCCAAGTTTGTCCCATAAACCGTTTAGGGGTTACACTTTGCTAATTGAGTGGTTTTTAATATGTGTTTCCAAGTTTCACTAAGTCACCAGCYCCCACACATGGAAGTCTTCCTGTCATCCTTTAGCATGAATCTGTTTTATTTTATTTGTCACTAAGTCTTCATAAAATGTCAATATTGGCACATGCTGGGAGAGTGCACTAAACATCAAGCTGTTACCTTGACCAGTATGATCTTTCCTTTTTATTGTGCTTTTAAGAAGGGAATTCTTTAAAAATTCACAGCTTAAGACTGCTAGTCCTGACAATTTAGGAGTTCCCTACAGTTAAGAACACACACAAAACAGAGGCAGGATTGGATTAAGCAATTCTCCTCTGATTATGTTGGTATTTGTGATTACAGTCTTTGGCTTCTGAATTACATCATTTTGGTCKGATCACAAAGAAGCCYAAAAAMATCATCTGGAAKAGGTGATTTCCACCAGTCCCAAGTSTGAGGCAARGGYATAACCTCTCTCAGAAGAGACAGTTTTTTCCTAATGCACTGCTAAATACCGACTGCCATAATTTACTGTACCAATTATTATGTTAGTACTTAACCAGCAAAACAGAAAACTTYAGAATGACTTTGAATGGATTCTGACAATCTGTTCTCTCCTGTAATCCTCTGTGACTGATGGTCACTAGTTGCAGGATTTGAGAGTAGATGATCACTGACCTTGATCAGTCATGATCAATACAGCACTTTGATTTTGAYTGGGAAGGAGCTGCAGGTACCAAGCAGTTTCCAATGTGTGACTATCTAAGCCACATTTTTCCAGTCAKAATCACAAAGTGTTATAATTAACCTGTAGTTTCAAAAGGAATGTGTTGAAAATATTGAAGGTCGCAAGATTGATGAACAAATAGTTGCATTCTGATGTGCAACTTGAGAAAAGAACAGAAAGGTTTAGTCAAAGCAGAACTATACTTTTTATCACAGCACAGAATTAAAAAAAACTTTGTTGTTCAGTGAATGGTATATTTTACCAGATTTCATTTCTCTGTTTCTTCCTTTCCTATTTTTCTTTCATGTTTAATCTTACTCTCACTTCTTCTATTCAGTGCACAGGAGATTGCTAATTGTCTTTTTCAAATCTCCTTCCAACTCACTTTCAAGTAACAGCAGTTTTGCAGCTGCCATTTGCTTATCAGGAGAAAGCAGGTGAGCCTGTAGTGCTTGGGAGTTAGAGAGTTTATAGTTCTGCCAGAGTCTGGTTCGGTGAACTTGGGAAGTAGATTAAGATCAACTCACTGAAAATAGTGCATGCCATATTTAATTTCAATATTTCAACAGTACAAGTGCACTGGTATCTCTCATTGAAGTCACTGGGAAACACACATGTTCAGTAGCTCCACCAGTTATTATTTTAATACTTCACCATTGTTTGCTTCTTGCTGAGATAATGAGCAGCTTTCACCAGTGAATTGACACAGGCTCTAAGCACAACTCAGAAACCAACATATGCAACTGTCAAACTGAGCAATCCAGCACAGCCTAGTGCAAAGCTGGTTTTGCATGTATTCTCAGCTCATGAAAGAAGAACAGACAAGTGCCAGCTGAAAGATACCAGTAAGTTACCTCAGCAAATAAAAAGTGGGAGGACCTTGATTACATTTGAAATATATGAATTTCACTGTCATAGACTTGGTTCATGTACCCTCATCTTGTGGAAAGAAGTTTTTTGTCTGTATTTCACTTACTCTTGCTGAGGATAGAGCCAGACATTTCATCCTTTGCCACCATAAGGCAGTGCAGAAGCTTTCCTCCAGGTCTCTACCACCTCATGTCCTAAAGAGGCAAATATTACAATGAAATTAGTTCAGAGAAACACAAAACAGTCTCGTGAAATCCTGGACCAACTGTAGTCAAAGTTTTGCTACTGACTTTAATAGGATCAGGACTTCCCTCAAATTCTTTCTAACCTTTATCTTTGCAGAGCTCAGAAGTACAAATAAGAAGAGGTGAGAATGAATATGATGCTGCTCCTCAGACACATTTGGGCAGGAAGGGAAATACTGTCCTGATCATCTTGAAAGGCCCTAAAAGATAACTTTCAGGTGTGCATCTGTTGCTTCATGCACTCTGTAGTAGATTTATGTGTTTAAAAGCAATGTATCATTACATTTAAAAATAAACCTGATTTTAATTCTTTGTCTAGACAGTGGTTCCAAAAAGCCCACTCTATTTTCAGTCAGCCCAAAATTCAGAGGTGCATTTGTTATAAAATTTTAATGGCAATTACTTAAATCCTGCTCTGGAGTATGAGTAGGGACAGCTTCTAATTACCAGGCCTATTTGGGGTTCATCTATTTCCCAATATTTTACTTTTACATTTTACTTCTTCCCTGTCTAGCTTTACTTCATTGATCCTTGTCTTGCCACCTTCTAAGGCTTTATAATTCTATCCTTTATTTTTATGGTTACCTTGAAAGTGTTTATAGACTGTAGAAGGTATTTATAGACTTTGATCATGTCCCCCCTGAGGCTCCTCTTCTCCCTGCCATATATTAGTTYAGTTCCCTGCGTGTTAGCTCACATATCTCATTTTCTTTTGTGTGCACCATTTTTGTTGCCCTGCTTTGTAGTTTTTCCTGATTGTTCTATGAGCTTCTACGCCGTAAAACCATCATAATACATRACACAGAATTCCAGATGTTTTTCCCTCCAGTGCTACATAAAGCAAAACCACTACCATATAAAACCTAAAATTGTTTTTTCTAGTTCACTGTTGGTTAAGCTTGGTTTTGCAAAGCACAGTTTTTAACAGGCTCGGCACAGCTTTGGAATCTATTTTACTCAAATCACATTAACAATTTGTGGGGCTGAAACCTCTGGTTTTTTCCTGTATTTTTTGTTGCCGAGTAATTCTACTTCTTGCCTTGCTCTCCTTACAGAATCCAGGCTGTTTTCACCTGGGTATGCTGCTGTGTTTCAAGAGCAAGGAGGAATATGAAGAGACAGTTTCCATTTGAACCCACACTTATTAAGTACTTGTGTAGAGCRCTGGCTTTTATGTTCACTAGTCCACTGCCCTATAATATCAATATTAATGGCAGCTTTGCTTTTAATTCCAACAGAAATAAAGTCAGGCTGTAGGACAGGGTGACATCCCCTGGGTAAAGTAGGACTCTTGTGCTCTAATGAGAACTAAAATAGTACTTATGTCACTGTCCTTTTTCCTGGTAAATCTTTGCCTGCCATGTCAGTGTGCTTATCAGTAACACACAAATACTGTCAAGGGACTAACTAAGAAGGCTTTCCTGAATACTTTCTTACATAKATTGTGCTTATAATGTCTGCTTTCACACAGTTTCACAGCACCACTAGGTATTACAGCATGAAAATCTCTCATGTCCTGCACAGTCTCATCCCTTGAATAGTCCTGCTAGTTTCATGAAGCACTATAGTGAAAAAAAATCTGGATTAATATTGTACTTATTTTCAATTTCTGATCCATTACAGCTGATCTTACAAATCTTTTTATGTATTTCAAATACACTTCATTTTTGCTGCAGATAATAAAGCCCTTTCAAAATTGTTTTCTCAAGAACAAAGTAATACCAGTGCTCTGACAAGTTTTGTGAACAAAATGATTACCTGGGGGAGAACACCATTCAGATTTCAAYGCTTTATGCAAATAATCCAAGTATGCAATTAGACAAAGCCTTGTTAACTAGGGTTAAAACACATGCAATCAACTAGTGCACTTATTTGGTAGAATTTAGATAAGCATAATTAGGTTGCAAAATGAATCTATATGTAAATAAGTGGAGTTCTTGTATTTGAGGATAAACAAAATCAGAGATAATTTTAATCAYCAAATTTATTGTTTATAGAGTGTAGGTTCCTAAAGAGGTTTGAGTTAATTTCCCAGCCAGAATCTAATAAGATACTCATAAGATACTCTTTTTTTTCTGCCATCCTGCCTCCTCATGTGCCATATTTAGAATGACACACTGAGGATGCTCATGAATCTGCTTTGATATTATATGAAAGTCATCCTCTTTGCTTTTTCACCACTATACATTTACATGAGTAAATTCTGATGTTCAGTTGAAAACCTAAATCAAATACATTTTTTGGCACTTGTTTATACAGAAATTATTTTGTTTGGCACTCAAAGGGAACYAGTCAGAAACTGAAAGTGAAGACATGAGGAAAGGACTCTCCCTCAGTATTTTCTGCTTGTTAACAAGCCAGTTAAATCAGTTGTCAAAACTTTTAGGCATTTTCTGTCTTGCAATGGACACTCAAGTGACATATCAAGAATTCTACATTCTGCAAGGCTGATGGTTCTAGGATTGGTTTGGTTTTGTGGTTGTTTTTTGGTGTTGTTTGTTTGGGTTGTAGGGGTTTTTTGGGGATTTTTGGGTTTTTTTTTCTTTTTAATTTTGTTTTCATGGTAAGGTCTCTTGGTTGTTGAAGTGAATTAGTGGAAAAGTCACATTTTACTTTGCACATGTCTGTATGTCCAGCAAGTGCTCTGTCCTGGGCTGATGTGAACTCAAACGTCCTGTTATTGCAATTCCAAGAGCTGCAAAGCCAAGGTTAGGCATTCTGTCTGGTGCCAGTCGGGTGGGAACTCTGTCAGAGTTCATCATGTCCTTGAGGAGTTGGTGGGTTTTCAAACAGTATTGAGGATGAAATTTTTCAATCCTCACTTCCTACTGGTGCTGATTTCTTAAAGCACAACTATTCATGAGAATGTGAGAGTGGAGTGGCCCATAACAGGTACAGGGGAAAGGCATTAGGGCAGGGAAACAGGGAAACTCCACTCAACCTCCCACAATTTGTGCCTCAGGGACTTCCTGAGCCAGAGGTGGCCTTTCTTTAATGTCTCTGCACTAATGCCTTTATTTAAAATTCAAGCAATCATTTGCCTACTTGGACTTGAAGTAATTTTGGAGGCACATTTGTATTGAAGGCCAGGGATAACTCAGAATATGTTTCTGAGTTTGAATCAGCACAGGTAGCAACATATAAAGTTCTGCTCAGGAACATGAACCTGTATCTGCTGCCTTTAATCATTAGAGTATTACACTTGAGGGGAGAAAGTGAGATGAAGAAATTAAACCCAAGAGCTAATTGATGAACCAAAAGGAGTGGACTGTGCGTTTACAGCCAACACTGAAGAGGATAGTGGGATTTACTGAGCAGCTCAGTGCCCACTCATGAAACCTTTTAAAAAATCTGCCTTAGACCCTTAGTGAGGGGTTTCTGAAGGCTTAGCCTGTAGGGTTGCAGGCTGAGGGTCCTAAAGATCCCTGGAGCAGTGCTTCCATCCAGCCATGCAGGTGTGGTGTAGCTCCTGCTGCCCCTTCCCATGGCCATGATCAGAGGGATGGAGGAGTGGGGCTTCCATGATCAGAGGGATGGAGGAGTGGGGCTTCCGTGATCAGAGGGATGGAGGAGTGGGGCTTCCCTGGGGGAGCAGGGCTGGTGCTTTGTGATTTACTGCAGCAAAGGGGAAGCTGAGATCTGATTCTCTTCCAACACTGATGCTGAGGAGTATCCACAGTGCTTGGGGCAAAGATCCAATCTGGCTCTCCATTGTTAGATGGGATCATTAACACGTGCATTAATGTAAACAACAGAGCCAGCATTTTACAGGGACTCGCATTCAAAGTGCAGGTAAATAAAAATTGATCTCTTAGCAGGAAGAAGCCTCTTCAGCTGTGGGCGCAATCTTATTTTCAAATAGCTACAAATATGAAATTACTCATCTCATTAATTGACTGTTCAGCTTTATGAGGATAAGCATATGGCTAGGAAATCTTTCTGCAGTACTGCCTCCCCCCTCCCCCCTTTGTGTTTAGACCTGGAAATTCAATGCACCATAAAAACTGTTAGAATTCTCTGGGGTCGTGGAGCATAAAATTTTTGTAGTATCAAGCTTGTTATTCCACTATGTCAGTTTAAAAAAATACTAGAAATACCATTGGTCTGGTTAAAAAATTTGAAGAGAGAAATTTCTAAATGAAGACCGGAAAAGTTTTTTGTTTGGCACAAATGCCTGTGACAGGGCCAATGGATTTGAAGGGATTGTGATGGAAAATGGAGACCAAATTTCAAAGATATTTTTAAGTGTGCCTGTTTTTCAACCAGATCTTTACACATTAATAAATAGCAAAGTATGATAACTGTGTGCTCTGCAATGACATACACAACACATGGATTTCCAAACAAGTAAATGCAAACACATGATGAACAAAGCAGATTGTTACCCAAATTAATCCAAAAGCAGATTTTTTTCACTAAACCACTTATGGGAAACAAAAGTGCATTCCATAAAACTTTCTGTATCCCCTGTGCAATGCACATGTTGTACTGCTGTCTTGCAAATTTTTGTCCACCTCAAAATGGTGATAACAAAAAGCCAAAGATTGCAGCATGGTCCTTAAAAGGGAGCAGTAGCATTGCTGCTCATTTTCTCCTCTAGAAACAGGGCAAAAATTATCTGTCTTCAGTTGATGAACTCTGATGTGGTAAAAAAGGCAGAAATGAATGTTTGGTTGGCCCCCCTGTATCTGTGTTTGTATTTTGTGTGAGTAACCCAGTGAGGTCAAAGGAGTGGAAATTAACCCTGGACTGTCACTGGTAGATCAGGTTCTCCTGAATCCCAGTGCTCTGCACCACGAGCTGGGCAGTGGGTGCTCCTACAAGAATTGAGGAGTCTCAGTTACTTTATTCACTGGAAGCTCACACAGTTCTCTTGTGCATCTTCAGTGACAGTGAGCTCCCAGGAAAGCAGGGAAAAGGAGCTGGTGCTCAAAATCCACACTCTGACAGTGACATGACTTAAAGCTGCATGGACATTTTCCCTAATGAAGGAACCCCATCTCTTCTGAAGAGTCATAAAAACTGATAAATACTGATATTTCTGTCCCTAAATGATATTGTAACTGGAGCTAAATCGCCACCTGCAAGGAGTAAATTAAATATTGACTATTTCATTGACTGCTAGATTTAATTTGGAGCAATCATGCAGGAGGTATAATGGCACAGAAGATGAGTGACTATTTAATCTTGTCATCCCTGTTAAGTACTGAATAATGGAGAAAATATCCACTTGACAGAATAAGGGAGTTGACTTCATCTTGGGTTTTCTGTGTCAGGACTTTTACTTCATAAATTTGTAACACAGTGATGGGATCAGCTGTTGTTGCAAGCTTGCCTCCCTGGCAGGATTTGGATTCCTCAGCAGTCTGTCCACATGACATCCAACCATCTACATGACTCTTTTCAGCAGAAATATTTGTGTGAGCTAGCCAAGGGACTTGGTGCTTTGTCAGGAGCCTGTGCTCTGCCACAGGACAGCTGTGCCCAGAGGCCAGGTGGAGCTCCCACCAACCTTGTTATCTTCTCCAGCTCAGCTTAGAAAGTCACAGGCTCTGTTGGTTTTCCCTGGGATAGTCTGTTTTGCAGCTCAGATAGACACACAGTGTCTTCTCTTCTTCCTTTTTGCTTCTGACTTTGCCAAGCCCATTAAAACCCTCGCCTCCTTAGCAGAAGTCTTTGTTGTTTCTTGGGAAGTGGTCTCTTGTTTATAAAGGAAAAGGCTTTGGGAAGTGTTTTGTAACTGTGGCCCCATGCCCTGGGGACAGTCCTTCATCTACCACCCCGGCAGCAACTTCAGAATTGTGCCTGCTTTAGACAATGTTAAGCACCTCAAATTCAGGCCCTCCACATCTTCTTTAGATTGAAGTTTACACTTTAGGTGGTGGAGGAAGTGACAAGCAGTGATTGTTCAGTGAAAGCACACTGCAAATGCTGGGTTCAGGAGCTGGAGAGTGTCCAGAGGAGGRAATGGAGCTGGGGAAAGGTCTGGAGCAGCTGAGGGAGCTGGGTGAGGCTCAGCCTGGAGAAAAGAGGTTCAGGGGAGACCTGGCTCTCCACAACTCCCTGCCAGGTGGGTCCAGCCAGGTGGGGTCAGGCTCTGCTGAGGGGAGACAAGGAACAGGATGAGAAGAAATGGTCTCAAGCTGTGCCAGGAAAGGTTCAGGAGGAATTTCTTCATGAAAAGACTTGTTGGGCATTGGCCCAGGGAGTCCCCATTCCTGGAGGTGTCCAAGGAATGCGTGGATGTGGCACTCCGTGCTCTGGGCTGGGTGATGAGGTGGGGATCAGGCACAGGCTGGACTCAGTGATCTTGGAGGTATTTCCCAACCCAYATAATTCTGTGATTATKTGATTCTGTGACATGCTGCTGGTTAAAACAGTGAAATATTTAACATGATCTCCTCGTGTCAATTAAACTGATGTGTTCATCCTGGAGGCACCATGCTGTAAAGTTTTGCTTGTCCCATTGAGTGCACTGAAGTGTCCAGTTTGGGAACCCCATGCCCAGTGAGCAGAGGTGCCAAATGAATTCTGTGCTTCTGCTTTCCCTGGCTTGGCTCAGCCAGGTGGGTTGGGAAACAAGGAATGTGAATCTGAGCTCTTCAAATCCCTGTGATGTGCTTTCTGTAAAGCTGTTCCTGGCAGATGTTTAATAAGCCCAGAGAGGAAAAAAGTTTGAAAAGCCCCAGTAGATAATTTGCTAATTAAATTAATTATGTTTGCAAAGGTAGGCATTAGAAATGACAGCTCCAATTCAAATGGAACTCAGTGACAACTGCAGGAATAAAATAGAAAGACAGCAAGCTCAAAGTGTAACAGGTAAATAATTACCTCATGCATCTATGAAAAGATGGATCAGACTGTCCCCCTACCCCACATTTAGCATCTCTAAGTGAATCTTCTGCATGTTGGACTTCTGAGTTTGGCCATAATGCTACAATTTAGACTTTTTTTTTTCAACATGATAATCCAGCTTCTGTAGAGAAAATGGTAGCTTAAAAACTGAGTGGCTACAAAAATAATATGGTAATCTAGAGTATGCCTTCCTTGTCTAGGACAGGTAATACCTGTGAAACAATGGAAAGCAATTTCAAAAGCAGCCCTTCTGAGACTTAGTGATGCCTGTGAGTGAAAAGATCTACTGTTAAAGCAATTCAGCTACTGGCTGACAAGAAACAAAGTGTGACCCTGTCAAATCTCTGTTTGCAGTGTGAGTAAGGACTGTGCAGGCCCTGATTTGGAGCAGCAAATTGAAAAGCTTTGGAAGTGCAGATTCCTGCACATTGGTACAAGATGTTCATTTTTATTGGTCCATTTGTGGTCTTGGATTAAAAAGTGTCCCCACTTTAATGAAAGCAAGGTTGATTTGGTTCATGGTCCCTAGGTTAAGTTAACCTAATGATATTTGTTTCATATGTCTTTAATACAGGCCTCAAATCCACCACTCAGTTTCAATTTAA